>CAUYQG010178391.1:0-23045 GCA_963574415.1 Tarsius wallacei | reverse complement strand
TTTTTTTTTTTTTTTTTTGAGTTGGAGTCTCACTTCGTCGCCCAGACTGGAGTGCAGTGGCCGCTCCCGGCCACCGCAGCCTCGACCTGCTGGGCTCCGGCGATCCTTCCGCCTCAGCCTTCCAAGTAGCTGGAACTACAGGCGCACGCTACCACGCCCGGCTAATTTTTTGATTTACTGTAGAGATGAGGTCTCGCTTGCCCAGGCGGGTCTCGAACCCGCGGGCTCAGGCAATCCACTCACCTCAGCCTCCCAAAGGCATGGGATTACAGGCTGAGCCACTGAGCCCTGCTGGTGAGATGCTTTTAGAGTAGTGATTCTCAAAATGTCCTCAAACCAGCTTAGCATCACTAGGGTATTTGTTAGACATACGCATTTTTGGTCCTGCTCAGACCACAATCAGAAACTTTGGGGGTGGGACCCAGCAGTTTGTGTTGTAGCAACCCTTCCTGGTGCTTCTACTTCATGCTAAGGCTCAGAACTACTGTTGTAGAGACACAGCTGTTTATAGTGTGTTTCTAAAAGGCAACCTTTGAGTGACTTCTTTAGTGGTAATATCTGCTGCTTTTCACCAGAACGTAGCTTTCATTGCCTCTTTTGGAGATCTCCACGGTGACTTAAGGGTTTCATCCTGGGCGTCAGTAGCCCATGAATCTCATCCTTCATGCGATGGCATGATCTGAGCAGCTCTGATATCCAGTGCACTATGTCATGAGCTCTTTAGATGTTCTTGTAATAATTTCCTTTATCCTTACTATTCTGAAAAGGGGTTGGGGTGGCAGACATAAACTTATCTATCTTATTCTTTGTTGGCAGAAATAAACTTTTGGAAACTGAGGTACTGTCATCATAGCCAATAGAAAGAAGTTTGAAGCAAGAGTCTGGACATATGGGTGTAGTTGGGATTTTGCCATAACTGAATCATATGGCTTTGGACAAGTGGTATAATTCCTTGAAAAGCCTTAGGGAATCACATTATCTGTTTCTATGGTTTTTTCCTAGTAGCTTGGATTGTTAGTGTCAGGATGATGTTCTGTCCTATTAATGAGACACCAAGGAAAAAATGAAGTATGGGCAGGCACACATTCTTTATTCACCTATTATGAGAATGCAGCTATAGGAAGAAATCTCTCAGGAACAGCGAATTTTGAATTTATGGGCTTTGAACCCCCAAGTTTATTTGTACCACTGAGGATAGTATAGGGGAGGCAGTTTTTTGTTGTTTTGTTTTGTTTTTGTTTTTGTCATAAAGATCTCAGGCTTTTGAGTTAGTCAGGCTTTGGGCTTAAATCCTGGCTTCATCATTTACTAAATGACCTTTACTTCTCTGGGCGTTAGTTGCCCTATTTGTAAGTTGGAGTTAGCATAGGGCTTGGAAGAGATTATAAGTTTATGATTTTTAACATGGATCTTGGTAGGTTGTAAGGGTTTAGTAAGTGGTTGCTGTGCTTACTTTTTGCGATGAAAGCAGTTCGGTCTAACACATTATGACATTTATGTGAAACTATGCTAATGTTCCAGTTTTCATCATAATGTGAATCAAGAAGGACCAGAACAGCTTCTTTGTACTTTGATTTATTTAAAAGCATAATAAAAACGATAGCACTAAGAACACATTCTCCTATTTGGTTTTTCTCAGAGCTTGTTTAAAATTCCAGCTTATGACATGGTCTCTTACTTTTAGGGGATGATGAGCAGAGTGACTGGTTTTATGAAGGAGAATGTGTCCCTGGATTCACGGTCCCCAATCTCCTGCCCAAGTGGCCTCCTGATCATTGCTCTGAAGTAGAAAGAATGAATTCTGGACTGGAGAAGTTTTCAGATTCCACATTCCTTTTGCCGTCTCGGCCAGTTCAAAGAGGTGAGTTCCGAGAAGACCAAGAACATTGGTTCTCTTTGGGCAGAAGAATCATCCCATAGCAAACATACTCTTGCCTCTAAGCACACGTTAACTCTCTGAGTTCTGAAGTTAGTCCAAAGATTTTCTAGAAGATTCAAGCATGAGTCTCAAAGCTTGAGATTCTCCATTCCTACCTAAGTCAGTCCCATGGAGACTCTTGGGACATATGTTAACAGGGCATTCCTTCGGCTTTCCGTTGCCATTGCCATTGCACCAGATTATGGGAGCAGCTGCTGAACCTCATGTGAAACTGGTAGATTGTTTAATGCTCAATGGAAGTCTGAAGTGTTGGATTTTGGAAGAGAATAGATTTCAGTAAGAAAATTCACATGCAAGGTATAATGGCATGTTTAGAGTGGATGATTCTGAAATAATTTGTCTAAGTAATTTATTTTTGTGACCTTGTTATTGTGGACTTCAGCACAAGTGCAAATCCTTTCTCTTTGGTTTTCCTTCAATTAAGAGGTAGTAAAGTGGGTGGAAAGAACCTAGGACAAGAAGGGAATACTGGCACTAATATTCTCTGATATTGTCCACCTTGCTCTAAGGTGTGACATAGTCACTTCATTCCCTTGGGATGTCAGGGTCATCTCTTAAGATACGTGACACTGAACAAAACTGTTTCAGAGCTTTCTTGGAGCTCCATAAATGTATGATTCTAGGACTCCCAGAATCCAATAATCACCCAATTAGCCAGTTATCAAGTATCTGTTGGGGATTTGTTAGGGGTGAGAATTAAACTAAGAGCTGGAAATGCCTATTGTGTAGAACCTTGTTGTGGTGAATTTGGGTGGTTGAAAGGCCTTCTCAAAGCAGTTGGCTCTTGGTCAAGGATACTGCCTGGCTGAGGCACATTGCTTCCTCAGACATTTCTAAAAGTTTTTTGTGGACCACTTAAAATATGCACAAATAAGTAAGAGTAGTAAGAAGAAACTTAAAATGGCTCGTAATCTCACATACAGAGGTGATGTCATTGATAGCATTTTGGTGAGGATTCCTCTAGTTGTTCTTTCCATGTGTAGAATGTGGATATGCCATACATGCTATTTTCTACATTTCATGAATTTAAAATGTTTTTGAGATAGTAACTAACATTTAATTTAAAATCAGAGACTGTTAATACTACCTTGACATTTGCATAGCGTTTTCAGTTTATAAAGTCCTTCCCACATGCTATTTCACTGGGTCTTCAGAACAGCCCTGTAAGGTAGGACAGAACGAGGGACCATCCCTCTTTTGTAGAGTTGGATGCCTAGGTCAAAAGGAAATAGCATGCCTATGATCATACTGCTAGTGACAAAGAATGATAAATCCTTGGCAAATAGCCATGTGATACTAGTTTAAATGTCAGTCTAGTAAGATTGTAGTAGGGCCTTCAGTGTACTGGAAACATATGATTTCTTGTGGGTTTTCTGCATTCAGGTACTGAGGCCTTTCTTCTTCTTTTAGGGTACCATGCTCGCTTGAACCGTCTGCCTGGAGCTGCAGCTCGATGCCTCAGAAAGGGGCGAAGAAGGCTGGTTGGGAAGGTGATGGCTGTCATGGCTTACTAGGTTCAGTGGGAAGAGAGTTTTTCTTATGGAACTTGTGTGTCCTGTAATAATCAGAAGTGCTGCAGAGCTCCCCGGTGTTAATGACTCCAAGTGGAATGTTTTGGGAGTTCACCAGAGTAAATATGTAGGATATGAATGAATACATAGATTAAAAAAATGAAACTTAGTTCATACAGAAGTTCTGACAAAGCAAACATTGTCATTACAGTGTCTGTTGTGTAAACCCATAGGCCTGATTTCTGTCTCTTCTGTAACTTTTGATTAATCTTATGTTATTATTGTGAAAGTTAAAACACTCTTGGCTTCTTTATGATTCCTCCTGAATTCATGAATACATCTTTGTTCTATCCTAACTTTGGTCTTTCATCCTAGAATTCATTAAAAAGAAAAAAAAACTCTGTTATTAAGTTTCAAGAGCCTCTCCTTGGCCATGAAGGAGGAATAGCTACTGTTTATTTAGTTTTGCCTTTGTCAGGAACGGTGC
Source organism: Tarsius wallacei (assembly GCA_963574415.1). Classification (NCBI taxonomy): domain Eukaryota; kingdom Metazoa; phylum Chordata; class Mammalia; order Primates; family Tarsiidae; genus Tarsius; species Tarsius wallacei. The sequence continues at coordinate 19,108 of CAUYQG010178391.1, read as the reverse complement.
TAGGCAGTCAGTTCATTTAATCCTCCAACAACCTTGTTTAAAAAAAGTGATACTACTCTTTAGCAAATGGAAAAGTCTTAGGTTCAAAGACATTAAGTAACATACAGAAATTATGGTACTACCCAGGTGGAAGGGGGCAGAAAGGAGATTTGAACCCAGGTCTACTTTCATCTTTTTAAATGTTTATGTATTTTATGATTGTATTATTTTTTGCTCTAGCTTTGAGGTTGAGAGAGATGGAGGCTTATCACCGAGAAGATGTGGTGCGCAAAGAGGAAGGAAGGGAGAGGCATTGGAGCACTCATGTGATTGTTTACTCCGTGATTGTTTAGAAGGCCTGCTAGGTGGCAGGCTCTGCCAGGCCAGGGCCGAGGTGGTCAGAGCCACAGTCTGGCTGCCCTTAAGGAGCTGCTGTTTTTATAGTCTAATCACAGAACTGTTTTCTGAAGTTTTTATGCAAAATAAATGAGGCTGTTTATTTCTAGATGAACTCAGATTCTTGTTTCTTTTTATCTTTTAATTCAAATTTCTAATTAGAATTGCATTTGATTACTGGAAGACTATACTGCGTACCTTTTAGATTGCTCATCTCACAGACTGTCAAATATTGCTTTTGTGTTCTGGGAGCTTATTGGTAACAGGGCAGGTAGCAGGAGAGGAGCACATGGGGTGGAGGGCAGGAGGCTGAGAGTAGGACTAGAGACATGGCTGGACTTTTTCTCTGTATTGGTTATGCTTAACAGATAATGCTCTCCCTGCCACCGACCTTACTTTCTTTCAGCTCTTATAAAATGAGGCTTCTGCTTCTATAGAAGTAAGTTGGTTCATCTTGAAGGCTCCCTTTAGCTTGCCTGGAAGGGAACGAGGGCCTATTGGACGTGCCTCTAATGAGTTCAAATGAATAGGATAATATTTACTTGTTTAATTCATCTTCATCACCTTAAAGGGATATTTATCATTTCTAGCAGAGGTCACTGCTCTGCCCCCCCCCGCCTCCCCCTCCCCCATCTCCCTTCTCTTTTTCTAAATTGTAATCATAAATAATGAGTTTCATTCACAGCTCCCTGCCAGCGAGCTGCTAATTACACAAAGTACTGCTTGTAATTTACACAGTAATAAACTGTAAATTTAAACATTACGGCACTTTAAGTTAATAATTTTTCTGCTGTAGCAAATAGCTCATTTTTCACCCATCTTCCCCCCCCCCCCACCATGTCTGTGTCTGTAACTGGGAGATGCAGCCGCGAGGGTTGCGGAATATGAAGACAGTATGTGAGGCCTTTCGTATAGCTCCTGTCCCTCCCAGAGTCTGACCTCAGATTAATTTTCCTATAGCCAATTGTTCTGCTGAAATGTGTAGCCTAACGTTTAGGACAGTCCACACACATTGGTAAGTACAAGTAGTGACATTTGTCCAAATGCGTCTGAGAAGCAGCCTTGGCATTCTTGGCATTCACGCCCATGACTTGTGTCCTCTCGTCTTAACGCTGACCCTCTCTGTGTCTTGTTCATGTACGTGTTGGTGTGCCTTCCTGGGCACTGTGGGAGATACACCTTGTACACATACTCAAGCTAAGTGAAGGGGCAGTGCCTTCTGCCATCTGCCAATTTTTTGGAATGGTTAGTTTCTGAATTGTTTGTGGTTTTTGTGTAAGTTTTTACACTGTAATCTTGAGAACCCTGAGTTTAAGGGTCAATTTTATACAGACTTCTATTTTTATTTCAATAGATGATGTGGGGGAGACAAAGTACAGGGTGACAATTTTTGTAAGTTACAAAAGTCCTTTGATGCAAATATATATATTGAGTCAGCAGATATTTAGGTTTTATCAGTGAGGACTTAATAAGTGTCCCAGGATGAAGGCTATTTGAGCCAAAAACACATAGCTGTGGGAAGCTTGGTGTGCTGCCTGTTAAAAGTTGGCTGCTGTTGGGTATTCCAAAGAAGCATTTTTATTCCTTTATACTTTAATAACTCCAGAAGGTATATTACTATATTAAAATACCTCATATGGTAAACAATGTTTATAATGACTTTTGGATTACTCGAGAAAAAATAAGTATAGGATAACATGTAAAACTTGTAAGGTAGGTTTCAATAAAAAGAAATATAGTTGCTGTTGGATTTTAAGGTTGACATTTGATGTGTGCCTTTGAGGTGACCTTGGCTGGCACAGGTGTGGGGAAGTCTGAGCTTGATGACGGATTGTGCTTTATGTATTTGTTTCTGTGAATGGATGATACTCTTGTCTTCCTTGTCTTTTTAGGAGGCCAGCATCAGTACTTTGGGTACTGAGAGGATGAGCCATATCCTGAGTGATCCTCGGCAGAAGGAGTAAGTGCTGATATTTTTACTGGCTGGCCTGCTTGCTCTTGGAGGAAGAGGCAGAGGGGAGTTTTATGAACCCAGAAATCAGGCTTCAGGGCCCAAAGAGCAGATCTTGAAGAGTTGTACTTTTTAGCAGTTAACATAGGCAACATCCTATTCCTGTGGCAGTGATTTTCTTTTCCTTTTTAGACTTTTTCTTTTTTTTTATTTTGTTTTGTTTCTTATATCTATAGATGCTGCATTAGTAGTTTCCAGCAAGGATGTTGTATTTTAAACTTATTTTTCTGAAACCTTTTCTTGTTCAAGATAGGTGATTGCCTCTGTTCTGCTATATGTTCTTCCCATTTTTAGACCTTCTTGTAGCGAAACACCTTTTTGTCCTAATTATGGTGGCAGGTGGAACAGGAAGCCTGCATGCAGCTTCAGGTGCATCTTTCTGCCCTTTTCAGGACAGCCTCTCCTCTGACTTGATGGCTTTTCCTGTACCCCGTGTGCATCGTGGCCAGTGCCCAGTTACCGTCCTGTACACGTCCAGCCTGGTCTAATTTCAGTACACGAAATAGGCAGGTTGTATGTGTGGTTCACGCCCTCGTCGAGTGAGGATCCTGCTGTCACTGCACAGCTGAAAGTGCGTGGGTGTCACACTGTGATCTGGAGTTTATTTCCAGCCTGCCCAATCTTTCACATTTGATTGCGAGGCTTTTTCCTTTGAAGAGTTATTTTCTACACAAAAAAGTTCACGTCCACTAATATCTGTCCCCTTTTCTGAAAACCTCCAGTCTCATCTTTTTGCTATTTCCTTCTTTGTCTTCTCTTCATTCTTCCAACGCCTTTTATCTTCTCCTTCCCTCTGTAATTTTCCAATCACATCTTTTACTGGTTTCTTTCCTGTTATTCTCTCCCTCTCTGTAGTTTCTGGTTACCATCAGCTGGGAAAAGAGAGCGAAATCAGGTAAGATTGCCTTTCTTTGTCATCTTTATTTTATCATTTGGTTTCCTTTTCTTTAGAAAGAATAAAGCGTTGGCATCTGATTTTCCTCACATTTCTGCTTGTGCACATGAGGTAAGGTGCCCTCCTTCCTATGTCATTCTGATTTTCTTGGAGAGCTATTTTCCAAGTATATCCAATGCTCACTGATAGGAACTGTAGCTAATTCCCCTTTCAAGTTTCAACTGTGATCAGCAGTTTCTTGTAACACGTATATCATAGGAATTCTGTTTGTATTTAAGTTTTGAACTTCGCAATAAAAAAGCAGAATGAATCTCCTCTGCTTATGGTTTCATGTAGCATCACAATCTGTGTTGAGGAGAATTGTGTTTGGGCCCAAACGGGAAGCAGAAGGCAGAGCTGCTTAGGGTGCAATGGGTCAGGCCTGGGAGCCCTCTTGCCTTCTGGGTCTTCTCCCAGCCTTCCCGAGGGTCCTTGTCTACTTAGACCTTTGTGCAGGGCTCACAATTTAAAAATTACTCACAGCGACAATTGAGATGTTCCTTTATGTGAAGCTTTTTGATTGTTTTGGAGGGTTGCTTTATCTTGGTGATTAGTTGTAAAATAGCTGCCATTCCTCAGGCTTCCTGCCACTCAGGGATTGGTATTGTTTTTGTTTTTTTGATTTCTTAGTAGTTTATTGAGTTGACACACATCTTGGACTTGGAATCTTCATTGTGAATTTACTGTTTCAAAATGAACTAGAGCAGTAGAAGACAACTGATGAATGTGCGTGAGATATTTTAGGAGGCAGATGGGCACAGCTTTTAAGTTATGTATTCTAATGGATGCTAGAAGATGTAATCATATCAAACTTGTTTCACAGAAACATAGAAAGGACAAGACTGAGTAAAAATACTGATATAACGAAAATCATTATATTTGCCATATTTGATATATATAACATATATATGGTTATATGTATATATGAATATATAAATATATATTTGATATGTAGTTATATTTTATATATCTTATATATTTGATGCATATTTCTATATATCAAATTATATCAGAAATGAGTAAACAGTAGTGCAGGTAGTAGACAGATAAGGAAAAAGTCATGAAAGTAGAATGTGAGAGGTGGCAGTGTGGCACTTATCACATTAGCATCAGAGGGCCCAAAGGCCGAAGGGGACCTGTGGCCATCACCGAATATGTTGTTTGCAAGTGATGAACTGGCGGCCCATAAGAGTCACACTCTTGGCCCAGGATCATGCAGCTGGCAGGCCTGGGACTGGAGCCTCTGTGGCAGACAGAATAGTTGCTTTTAAAGCACTTTTGAAGTTATCAGAGCACTTCCAGGCTTTGTATATTAAGTTCTCAACTTGTGGGGGAGGACTGTTTATTGTGAAAAAAACAAAAAAAGCTAGCAACATAAATTGAGGTATTCTGTCCAATCCTCACAGCCACCTTTTGACATCAGTAGATGTTTTCCAGGTGAGAAACTAAACTTACTTTATGATCCAAAAGCAATATTTCATTTAGCCCTCACAATAACCCTGTAGAGTCAGTAAGACAGGTAGTGGTAGATCTATTTCGCAGATAAGGATAGTCAAGCTCAAAGAGATGTATCATATTCAATACACAACAACTCAGTGGTAGATTGGGACTAACAGATATTCTTATTCTTAGCCTAGTTTTCTTTCCACTGTGCTATGCTGCTGGTATGTGCTAACTAGTTATTCTTGAAAACATTTGCCAGGGTAAGGAAATGAGAAGGTAATTTCATGTTCATCTTCTTGGGAACAAGGGCTGATATGCAGTTGATAATCAATAGGCATAAGTTCATTCCTCTTCTATCACTTGGAAAGTACTGTCTTTTACCACTTAGGTGAGTATTATGACTTAGAAGTTTTTGACAGATTGTTTTTAAACAAGGAATAGTGCTTTTATGGTGTGTTAGATCAGGTGTGGGACATTCTGGGCACATTGTTAAATATGCATGATTTCACTGACTTGCGTCTGTGTATGGTATGACAAAGAGTTGGGACAGTCAAAGGGGACAAATAATCAGAGAATCGGTTGCCCGTTTGGGTCAGATCTCTTTCACACAGACCTTACTAACGTCATCATCTTTGCCCCTGCAGCTGAATCCCCTCTCTCCCCTGTACTCCCTGGATGTTCTTACTGATGCGTCTCACCGGCGATGCTCACCAGTGCACTGCTCAGCCAGGTAATCGTCGTCAGCGGCGTGCATTTCTTCTGGACGGCACCATCCCTTTTTACTCCACTTCGGGTTAAAATGCATGTTTGTGTCTAGTATCTGATTTGATCCTTACGACAGTTTTCTGAGGCAAATACATGTTTTACAGATGCAGAAACTGAGGCAGGGTGGTAAAGTGACTTTCCTGTGGTCACGTGGCTAGTATGTGATTAAGTCTCAACTTTGACCTAAGTCTTCTAGCTCATACTTCATATTAGTTCTGCTGCTAAGAGCCCCATCTTCAAAGAACATTATTAATGTTCCTTGCCACAACCTGCAAAATCCTGCATAATCTGGCCTCCCTGTGTGTCAGGCTCCTTTTATATGGTTTCTCCCCTCTATGGGGGAGAGAGCAGCTGTACCAGGGAGCTCCGTTTGTTCTTCAAATAGCAATTCTTTTCTGCCTTGGAACCCGTGTGCTGTTCCCTTTGCCGGGGAGACCATCTTTGAGCTGCTCCTCAGCGAGGACCACGCAGACCACCCTGTCTCAAGGGCCACTTTTTGCTCTCTACTTGTGTGTTTCCTTTATAGCTTCATCACAGTCTGTAATGCATTTGCTTCTTAGTTTATTTCGTGTGTTTAGGGTTTTTTCCCACTTTTCCCCCCAGGCTCTCTCGATAGACTATAAGCTTCAAAGGACAGAGACCATGTTCTCTGATAAATTCTCTGCACCTAACACAGTTTCTGGCACTTGCTAGGCATTCATGTATATGGGTCAAATGAATGACTCCTTATAGATAGAAATCTCTTAGGTGACATGGGAAGTAAGTATGGTTTTAATGGTAGCATCCCCCCCGCAGGGCAGTTATGTAGAAAAGAGCTGCTAATAGGCTGGATCGTTGAACTGTTATTACTTCTGGTGGCGCAAAGAATTTTCTTCCAAGGTTCTGATTTTTTTTCTCTTTGTAATAAGTTATTAAATGGATATGTTCATAGCTTCTGGGGCGCAGGCTGCTCAAAGAAGTTACTTTCATGAAGACAACTTCTACCATGGGCTATAATAATACATTTTGCACCTTAACCTACTGCCACATCTTTCTCCTAGAGAAGTGGTACTTTTGTGGGGAAAGTCTTAAGAAAAGAGATACCATCACAAATGTGTTATGAAGACTATAGAAAACTAAGGAATGATATAAACTACCGCTGTAAGGCCTTTCCTTCAGTGGCATGCTGTTGATTCTTCATTCATTCATTCAGTGTTCACTGACTCTCTGCTGTGTGGCTGGCTCTTTGTTTAGGGTCTGTCCTCTGGGAGCTTCCATTCTCCCAGGAAAGTCAGGTGTGGAAGTGGGCCATTCCATTCAGTCGAGTTCAGCACCCATTGTTCCGTGGGAATGATGGGCATGAGTAACCTTGCAGTTTTAGGAGATGTGAATGATGAAACACTGGGCTCTCAGGGCTGCCTCTCATGCTTTGAAGTGTGAGATTCCTGCCTAGCAAGAGGCCAGTGGGGAAGTAGCCATCTAGCCCCAGCTGGCAGACTGATGAGACTGATTCGGGACTGGGCAGCAGGTTTTGTCAGCACCCGACGCCGAGCAGGGAGTGTGAAGGAGCATGCATGGTGACAGGGGAGAGGCAGGCGAATGGCTAGATGCAAGCTGTTTCGAATGGAAATTTTCTTTTTCTTGTCCCATTTTATTTGTAGTAGTGAAAGATTTCTTTCAAAGCATCTGGGCAGCTTTGGGAATTTCACACCCATCATTAGAATGATTTGTGTGTGTGTGTGGTGACTATGTTATCATTAGTGGTATAATTTTATTTTGCGAAGAGAGGAGTGTTTCCTGTTTTATCACAGCTCTCCCCAAGGAGGGCTGGTGTATTAATTTGCTGTATTGCCTCCTGGCTGTTCCCAGGCTGTTTTTCCTCTTCATCATGGAATTTTTAATGGCCCTGCTGCCTCTTGGGAAGCATGTGAGGAAGAATTCCTCAGGGAGTGCTTCCCTTTTTTCACATGCCTATAATTACTCTCCTTTAAGAGCACAAAGAGTTTGATAATCATGCCTGAACTGTGAAGGTTCCCTCCTGTCAGGCTACGAAGCTAAAGCTGCTTCTTGCCTGGACACTGCCAGTACCACTCCAAGCGAGGTTGAGCTCAGCTGCCTCCTCATGGTCAGAGCTTCACGCCCCTCTAGTTCTCAGAATAGGTCTGGGGGCCCTGGGGGTGATGAGTGACCTCAAGGTACTCTCTTGTTCAGTATTTCATTGCTGTCAACAAATAAATAATGGGTCCGTCATTTCGAAAGAACACTTTATTGATGTATCATTTTAATGCAGCCCAGATGGCACCTACAGCGGATGCAGGGGCGGGAGTGGGGTTTGTGGTCTTGGTACCATCTAACAGATTTGTGGATTTCAGAACTACCACTCTAGAAATACTCTGAGGGTCTTTAATCCTGGCTGCACTTTGGAATCACCTGAGAGGCTTTAAAAACTATATCCCTGCTGGGTCCCGCTTGCAGAGATTCTGATTTAATTGGTCTGGGATGAGACCCAGGCAAAGGCATTATTTTAAACTCCACAGGTGATTAATGTGTAGCCAGGGTGAAGAACTATTGCCCTGAATGCTTATGGTTTTATGACTGGTGCTTTGTAATTTGCTTACTAGGGACTCCCATTTCCTGGTTGGCACAAGCTCTGTGCCTTGGTGTTGTGTGTACCATTCCTTTGGGAGGTGGAATTCTGGAGCCTTGGAAAACCTGCTGTGGATGAAGAAGCGTGTTGGTGTCTAGCACAGTGCCCAGCATGCAGCGCTTCATAAATGCGGAGGCAGGGTGTTGGTGGGGGATGTGTGGATGGTAGAATAGTTGGCTGGGTGTATGGATGGCATTTGTAAACCAGCTGTTTTGTAGTTGGGCTTGGTTGCTAGTATTTGGGTTTGCCATGAAAGTAGTAACACTTGGTATCAGTGTTGAGAATCACAGCTGCTCCAATAGCAGATGGTATGGTTGGTGTTCCGGTAGAGGCAGTGGTATTGTCGTCAAGGACACAGTCACACATTTGTAATAAGGAGGCCGGTGCTGCAGGCAGCTTTTTCCCAAAAAGAGAGATTTATTGATTGTGAGGATAGCTTTTCTTACCATTATTACCTATAGAAAATGATAACTAGAGCTTATCAATTGCTACAGACAAGTCAGTTGCAACTGTATGATACACAAGTCACCAGTTGTGGTTGTTAAGGGTTTCATGGCAGTTTTGGGACCATATCATCATTTCCATTTATTTCTTCTTATTTTTAATTTCTGAAACAGTAAAGCATTGTTTGATGGCTTCTTTTCATATAGGTCAACTTCCTTTGTAAATAAGCTGTTTTTCCTTTGAGAAATCTTATTTTCAGTTCTAGTAAGGATGGCAGATACCAGCCTGGCATGCAGATATTATCCAGGTTCCTTAATAAATGAAGGAAAAGTCTTCATGGCTTTTACTGTTTTCTTCATAGTCCACTGGCATGGGCAGTGTGAGATTAAGAGCTTGGAATTAGTGTGAGGCAAACCCAGGCAGGAATCTTGGCTTTACCTGGGCAAATGACAACCTCCCCAGACCTCAATTTCCTCATGTTTAAAGTGGAAATAGCAATACTTTTCTTTTGGATTAGTAGGGATCAAAATGAACTAATATATGTTAATATTGCAGCTAATGTTATTTTTATTACATAGTTACTGTCCTACCTTGTCCTTAGGATAATACAGTTTTAGAAACTTTGAGTTGGCTTCCAGAGTCATTTGCTAATGAAATGTGATACAGATTCTTGAGGTGCTTAAATGGCTCAAGTGGACTCTGAGAGGGGGCATTTGGACAGTGTTTGGGAAAGAAAGAGAGAGCCCTTCCTGCCCATTAGAGAGTTGAGACAGGGTAGGCTGAGCTCATTTGTAATTCATTTTATCTGTTCACAAACGTCGTGATCTGCATATCAAGAGTTGTGTGCCCAGCTGGCTGTGCCACTTGACAAGGAGTTTCAAAGAGCAGGAAGAAGACTTAGTTCATGCTATTAACTTTGACCTTTGGAGCCATGTTAAACAGCCTCAGGTTTTACCCCAGGGCTTGGGGGAAGACCCTGTTATGAGTCCTGTAGCTGTTGAGGACGCTAGAGGTACAGCAGCCCTCACTGGACTTGGTCGCCCTTGGCTTCGGCCATGTGTGAGGTAGCATTTCTGCTGTAGCGTTGCCTGTAAGGCTGTCCAAGCCTATGGCAGCTGCCACTCAGTAGTCCACATTCTAAAATCTTTTCTCCTCTGTGAAGGGTCTTGCTTACAACAATCCTCAGCAGGCTGGCATCTCACTGCCTACGTGGAGTGATGAAAACATTCTCTTGCCGGGCTCGGTGGCTCAGCCTGTAATCCCGCACCTTGGGAGGCTGAGATGAGTGGATTGCCTGAGCCCGCGGGTTCGAGACCTGCCTGGGCAACTTGGCCAGACCTCATCTCTACAGTAAATCAAAAAATTAGCTGGGCGTGGTAGCGCACACCTGTAGTTCCAGCTCCTCGGAAGGCTGAGGCGGAAGGATTGCCGGAGCCCGGCAGGTCGAGGCTGCGGTGGCCGGGAGCGGCCACTGCACTCCAGTCTGGGCAACTGAGTGAGACTCCAACTCAAAAAAAAAAAAAAAGAAAATATTCTCTCTGCTTTTCTACTGTAATATACCCATCTTTCCAACCGACGTGAAGCGATTCAGTTCATTTCCTGTGGGTGGCCTGAAACAGCGCCGTGATGTGCAAGCCATAGCCCAGCTGAGGAATCAACTTGGGGGCACTTTTAGGGGCTGGTGAGCAGCTTGTACAGACTACTGAGGGCTGGATGTGAATGACAACCGTTCATGGGAGTGGCAGGATGGCTTCCTATAGACAGGCCTCCTGCTTCCTGTTGTCACTGTGAGTGGCTCTTTCTTCCTGGCTGTGCCCCTGGTGTCGGGGCATATATCCCCCTGGTGGGTGTTTAGTGAGTGTCAGTTACCCCCGGTGAAATCACAAGTGAGGAGGGGTCTCCCTGCCTCCCGGGGTTTAGTCCTCCTTTCCCTCCTTTTACCCCAGCATTCTTCTCATTCCTCGCGACAGCTCAGGGCCTCAGATTATTTATGGATCTGTCTTCCTCCTATGGTAGGAGTTCCCAGGGACGGGATCTCGGCTTAGTCATCTGGTTCTATCCTCTCCACATCCAGTATAGTGTTCTGCATAGGCTGGGCCTCCATACATTTTTGTTAAAAAATAATTGCGGTGAATAGATTAGTACTTAAGGAGAATAATTGGAATATATGATATATATGACTTTTGGTCCCTAGACACACCTACTTTTTTCCTGGTGTTATTTATTTGTGTTTAAGGAAAGGTACAGAAAATAAATAGCTTTTTCACATTGAATTTTATTTTTATTCTGTACAGAAATATGAACTTTCCAATAGCTTTTAAAAACGAGTGATTTTTGAAGGTGAACTGTTCCTTAAATCAGCTTGCCATTGGCAGATAAGGACTGTTTTCTTTCCTCAGGAGTGACTCTAAACATCTTTGTTCCAAACCTAAAGCAGTCACTTTGGTTATTTTTTGCCCACATTGGTTCTATTAAACATGCATGTATTTCTCAAAGTAATTTTTTTTTCTCTAAAAGTACATTCCTGCCCCAAGGACATAGTGATCTGCCCAGTTTCCTAAGTAACACTGCAGTTTTAACAACTCACCTGATCTTTCAGGTACGCACTGTAGAAAAATAAAATAGAAGTGTCGTGTTTATGCGTAGATATGAGGAATACTCCTTCAATTAATTGTTAATCTTTAGCATTCACCTTCACACTTACAGTAAGAATGTAGTGACTTTTTCTGAAATAAGCCTTTTTTAAAAAAAGTGTATTCATTGCTTTTAATGCTCATTCCTCCCACCCTGTACCCCTATCCATAAGTTCTTTTTGGCAGATGCCACCACAGAGGGAAAATGTGACACTCTTAGGAGCACTGATCCCAACACACAGACTGTGAAGAAGGCATGTGTCCCACATGTTCACTGGCCCAAGTGAAGATCGTCCTGAGGTCCTGACCAGATGAACCAAATGGGCAGAACCTTTTTTCTCTAGGCTAATTGCTTGCGTACTGGCAAGCAGTATTTTCTCTAAATGTATACTCATTTAATCATTCTGTTATTCTTTAGATTCAATATTCAGAGCTCTATTATTGAGTAGGTTGGCTTTAGGAATTTGGTAGTTTTTTAAACTCAGTCATTTTTGAAGTTGATATGTGCTTATTAGAATTATCTGGGGAAAAATTTCAAAATAAACATATTGCTGATTCTGCTCCCATTCCAGCCTAGCCTACTAAATTAGGATCCTGGTGGCATCATGTGTATTTTGTAAAAGCTCCTTGGATAAATTCTGATGGCCATTTTCCACCCAGTTGAGGATGAAGCTTCAACTCAGTAGAGATTTTAGCTTAACTTATACTCAGTGGTTTTTACACTCTGCATAATTGAAAGACCCCTTTCCCTAACATACAACACAATGTGCAACCCAAGAACAACCAGGTACTGCCCTTGAAACAGTTTTACAATATCTGGTTAAATCTTCTACTCTTTTACCTCCAGGGAGGGTTCCCATGTGTTAGAGAGAAAGGGAAGCCCAGACACTTTTTCCCTGTTCTTTTTGTTATGCCATTTGTGCATTGTCGCTTTCTCGGTTTTGTGAGAGTCAATGGTGATGTTGTCAAAGTAAAATAACACACACTAAATAAAGAACACATTAGAAAGAAAAGGAGCCAGGTGGTTAGATACCTCTTAATAAACATGGGGGTGGGAGGAGAGCAACCTCTTTATTTTTCTTCCCTTCCTTAATTTTTTATATCTACAGTTGATGATCTGGAATCTTTTGGGATAAATAAGCAACAAGAACTGCCTGCAAACCAGGTAGCTGAGGCTGTAGCAGCTGCCTACCCACGTGCTAAGAAGATTCCTCAGAATAACACCAGGGCTCTTCCAAGCCCACACATGATCCTTCTCTCCTGAGCAGGGCTCTCTGAAGGTTCTGGATGTGCCACCCAGCAGGGCAGCTTCCACCTCCTGTCTCTTTTGGGTCCTCTTGCTCTTAGCACCCAGCTTTCTTCTTATTTTCTTCAGACTTGTTATTTTTTTCCTTTAAATTTTATTACTTTTCCTCATTTTAAACTTTTATTTTTTGATTGCTACGTCATAGTTATACATATTTATGGAGTACATAGGATATTTTGATTCATAATTAGCATATCCATTATCTCAAAAGTTTATCATAATTCTTTGTGTTGGAAACATTCATTGTCCTCTTTCTAGCTATTTGAAACTATGTATTATTGCTAACTACAGTCATCTTACAGGGGTATAGAACACTAGCACTTATTCCTCCTAGCTAGAAGTAGCTTCATGTCCTTTGACAAATATTTTCCTGTCCCTCCCTTCCCCCTGCCCTTCCTAGTGTCTGGTATCTTTTGTTCTACTTTTTGTGGCTGACTAGTATTCCATTGGGTACCAGGCTTGTTCTGGGTCCTCTTCCTTCTTTGCCCTCTAAGGTTCTTTCCAAGGAAATGGAGCCCTCACATGGGAAAATGGATTTTCCCAAGCCATAAGCTCTACCAATACTAGTGTTCACTTAAAACCAAACAAGAAGGAAGATGTCTGACTTTCCTTTTATAACTGTTTCATTATTTCTCTTCTTCCCTCCCCAAATCTTGACTAAGAATTGACAAAGACAGACGAATACTCCTGTGTATTCAGCCCTAAAGTAGGAGGTTTTCCTCCTGTGAAGTAGCTCTCCAGCCTCAAAACAGGTATGAAGAAAAATATTCTAAGAGGGAGAGAGCATTTAAACTGAATTTTAAAAGCAAACATACCTTCTCCTTATCGCTGCCTTAATTTCTCTGTTTTTATTCTGTAACTAGAAAAACTGTGTAGCTGCAAATAGGATTAGGTTATAAGATCCATCAAGGCAGAGATTGTTTTATTTTTCACTATATCCCTGCAATGCTTGGCATAGAGAAGGTGCTCAGTGAAGCCTAGTGAACAATGAAAGAAGCAAAAAACTGCTGAGTAGAAATAGTCCACACAAAAATACAGACTTTTACAACCAAATCAGTTTATTGTCTTAACAAGTTTCATTGTTTGGGTTCCTTAGGAAGCCTTCAGTACTCTCCTATGTTATAACTGGAGGAATTTATAAAATGTGAAGGATTTAGAGTATTCTGGACAACAATTAGAAGTGGGCATGGGGTGGTAGAAGTAGCCTGTTTACAGCAGAGAGAAGGAACAGACTGGCAGCTTAGCATTCAGGACTCACTTAACACAGGGACAGTTGACCTGAAGTGCTTAGCGCTACTGAGCAGGGAAGGGATGGGAGGGACCGAGGAGCTGCTGCCCGATGGGGCAGGGTGTGTAGGGACCACCTCAGCCACAAGCCCACAGAGCCACCAGCCTCATGTCCTGATAACTCACTTGAGTTTGAAGCAGTGGTGTTAACATTTATTCTGAGAAGTTTTGGAGTCTCCTTTAATGAGTTGCAGGTAAAGAGGAAAGAAGCATGACTGAAGGTGTAATCCTTTTTTGACTTTGTTTCTCTTTCTGAACCATGCTTGAGGGAATGAGATCATATGCTCGGACAGTTGAGTTTGGGTCTGTATGTATTCACGGTCCATGTTTGTGGAAAAGATGAAAGCTCTCTTCATTTCTCTGTTTTGACGAGGAACACACTTGTGTAATGTCACTGTCTTTTCTGCCTTTGGGCTTCAAAAGGACTGACCACTTCTCCATTCAGCCTGAAGTTCTGTCTACCAACTTTTGATGTTGCCATCTGTGTTAATTTATTATTAAGTCAGCATGCTACTTAGACTTATTTGCAGGTATGAAAAATGAAGTGTTTTCCCTACTTCACATGTTTATTCAGAATTAACTATTTGGGCTTTCAGAATTAACTATCCATGGGGCCTTTGACTTATTTTCAGGAGAGTGATCAATAAAAGGTGTTTTGGTGGAAGTTTCCAAGCCCCTGGCTTTGTATTGTAAATTTTGGCCTGTGACGTTCTTTGCTTTCTAAAAAAGTTTCTTAGGATTTTAGTCAAATTCTTATATTTTCCTGTCTATAAGTTAATTGAATTGCCTCTTAAGCTTTTGCTGTTTAGATAAATGACTGTGTGTGTGTGTGTGTGTGTGTGTGTGTGTGTGTGTACACACATACACACTTTTAAACTGTGGAAGTTCCAGATTAGAGGGTCTCTGAATAGGCAAATTTGTCCATTTATCAGTGGTCTTATTCCCTTGCTAACTAGGCTCTCTTAGATTTGTCTGGGGTTCTAGTCTTAAGACTATTAAGAGTCTTGTTCTCCTGCTGGAACTACCAGTTAGAAGTTAGGTATAATTTCACTAGATTCCTTTTTATGTCATTTACTTTGACTATTTTTTAAAAATTGTGGTAAAATATACATAATATAAAGTTTACCATTTTAACCACTTTTAAGGGGCCATTTGAATTTTAGAACTTGTATTCATTTCTGTCAGTTCTAATCAACAACTAATGAGAATCAGCTATGTGCCTTGTCCTGAGGTTGGTAGATCATTGGAAAATTATTAAGGAAGTATAAATATGGTTTCTCGGGACCCTGGTTCTTAATTTCAAGGAGATTAAACCTTCTTGTTTCATTAGAGAAACAAGATACTTGTATACCAGTGAAATTTGATTCATGGTAGACGAGGCCTCAAATGTTCAAGGAAAGCTTTGTGTAAAGGTGAGACTCAACTTGGTCCTTATTCAGGTGCAGGATCTGTCTATTTTGACAAGAAGGAGGAAGTGGGGAACAGAGGAACTAACATAGCATACCGGTTATTTCAGTGTCAAGCCATTGTCTTTCAGAGAATCCTATGTTTTTTTAGCTTTGAAGCTCTCAGCGTTTTATTTTTAAAATAACCTGAATATTAAGATGAAGGAACATATTGTCACGTAATTCATATTTTTACAAGTTATAGAAACCAGACTTAAACTTTAACTTGTGATGTATGTTGTGTTAAAAATCCAGATTTATAGTGGTAGAAGAGTTAAACTTCCTATTAAAATTCTATGCAAATATCTGTGTTCATGCAGCATTAAACTTTTCAGTATATTACCACTTGGGAGAAGGTATTTCATTAGTGAGCTTAGAACAATTGTGGTTATAGTTTTTTATAAAAATATAAGCATGTAATGAAACACATTTTCATTGAAATTAATCTTGAATGCCTGCTACATTGAAATCAGGTAAAAAGTTTAGAATGGGTGTATACTGCAAATAAAGAGTGAGTTATTAATTCTGAACAATCTTGTGCCAACACTTAATGACAAATGATGGTGCCCACTTTGCTAGTTATGTCTATAATGAGTCAGGGGCTTCATCTGGGCTGCTTATAATATCTTACAACAAGAATTACAAAGTTAAAATCATTTTTTCCCTTCTCATATCTGCAGACAGGCAAATGTACATTGGGTACCACCGTGTTCACGTGACATCAAGAGGAAACGGAAACCTGTGGCCACAGCATCTCTGTCTAGTCCCAGTGCAGGTGATTACATGCAGTTATCATTTATTGATGACTTATTGTGTGTCAGACACTAGATTATGTGTGTTGTATACCTTTTCATCTAATCTTTGTGATAAGGCAGGTCATTTTTTTTACGTGGGAAAACTGAGACTGAGAAGTACTTGGCCCAGTTCTTGCTGACCCTGAAGCCTGTGCTTTTTCACTGCTACATAACTTTAAAGGGTTTGACACCCTGTATTCCACTATTGACAATCTCAGTCATCTGAGCTTCTGTTCTAGCACAGGCAGGAAATTAGATCTATGTTAATGAAAATCCAGGTGTGGTGGTAGTTCAGTCAAGGAGTCACATGGGTTTATTTGCTTTCTTGTTCGGTGTATAGTATAATACATGCTTGCTGTTTTTATGGGTAGTAGAGTGCTGTATTTTACTGGTTATAAAATTTCTAATTAAAACCAAATTTTCAGGTTTAAACTGTTCAATTTTCTTTGCAAAACTAATACTAATGGTAGAAGCCAAAATAGTGGTTCTCGTTGGTAGGACTAGTGACAATAGAGGACACAAGGGAACCTTCTGAGTGCTGGAAATGGTTCATATGACGAATGAGGTGGGGGTTTGTGGCTCTTTATACATGTCGAGATTCTTGAGCTGTGCACTTGAGATTTTTATACTTTACTGCCTGAATATTACCCTTAAGTGAAGAAAGAGGGATAGTTATGTGTTTATATCAGCAAGAAAACTGAATATTGAGTATTTTATGGAATATTTTATCTTCCTCAGAAAATACTGTGTATTATAAAGATCTGAGCAATTGCCAGCTGAGTAAAGAGTAAGCTTCAGACAGATGTGGGGCCCTACCCTCTACCTTGACTGAGTCTGTTCTGGCAAACTCCGAAGTTGTCCTCTGTGAGCTGCTGTTGGGGACTTTGCTTCATGGTGGTTCATACTGGGCCATCTTAATCACAGGACCAATGAGCGTGGTACATTTTTTAGTGCTTTCCACATAGCCAGGGCCTGGGCTAAACACTTTGCAGGCATTATTTCACATAATCTTTGCTTCATAAGGTAGACGCTGTTTTTATTCCCAATTTATGCATGAGAAAACGGAGGCTGGAATCACTTCCCCAAGGCCACATGGTTGCAGATTGCAAGCCAGGATCAGATCAGCTTCCGTGTGACTCTAGAGTGGCCCTTGCAAGCGCTAGGCATTCTGTCTTTTCATACACAATAGAACTGGTTACAAGCTATGACCCCATGTCAGAACTCAGATCCTCAACCAGTTGATGGTGTTCAAAGCATGAAAACAAAACCTCCCCTCTTTTTTTTTGTTCTTTTTTTCCTCCTTAATATCTGGCTTCTGTTTTTGGCTTCTAATTCTTTATAAGAGAAGAACCATGGGGAAGAGTTGAAAATCCGTGTTCCATATTCAGATTGGAAAATAAACCGGGGGTTTTAAACAAAACTGGAGCATGAACCATTCCCCTGCTGAGCCCGGCTCCTCTCCTCTCACTTGTTGACTAAGCCCCGCTTCACTGAGCATTTTCTTTTTTTTCTTCCCACAACCTGAGTGCCCCATGGAGGTGAAGGACACAGCCTGAGCCTGTGCCATCAGTCAGTAGAACAAATGGGCTTGCTCTGCCTAACATCGGGCCATCTCGGATTCCACCTCTTTTATAGAAATGAGTGATGAAGAGAGGTGCGTTCTGCTTTGCCGCTGTATTAATACACATCAGGGGCCAGCTCCTGGCACTAAATCACGCCACTGCATACATCTGTTATCGGACTCTTCACCAGTGTGATGAACAAGGCTGCAGATAGAGGCTTCCTTGTGTCATTCTTTATAGGATTTTCCTAAAAGAATAAATAGCTCAGATCTCTGCCAACACTCTCCCCTGTCACTGTGATGAATTCAGCTTCTTTCTTAAACATGCAGCCACAAATCTTTTTCCTGTTTTCCCTCCCCCACTGGTAGAAAGTTTTGAGTTGAAACTGACTGAATTTAAAGATATTAATAAGGCGAGAGAGGTGAAGAGCAGGAGGAGGCAGCGTGTCTTCCTTGTCTTTTTGTACTAATAGTAACAAGAGACCAGAGAAAAGAGCGGTAAACGACCACGGGTTGTTAAGCAGACCCATCTGGAAAGTGTAGTGCCTTTCTTTTCTTCTTTCTGCCTTCACTCCCCTCTCCTTTACGGCTTTATAGCATGCAGGTGTCTAGTGCACAGAGCCATACCCTAGATCTTAGTGAGGAGGCATGCAGATCATCAGAACAGGGATTTCCCAGCAAGCCTCCCTCCTGCTGAACTGAACTTGTAGTGCGTGCTCTTAAAGATGTGCTTGGGGAAAACATGAATTGTTTTCTCCAAAATTTAGGAGAATTCAGCTGCAAGAAAAATAATGAACCCAGATGAAAACCAGACTTCATTTTCTTGAAATGATTTTCTTTACCAGAATAGTAGATCAAAGCCTTTGGCAAATCCCAGTCCTTCAAAAAAGTCAACACATGGCTTTTGGGGACGGGGAATTGAGGTAATCAGAGATTCTGTTTAGAGCCCAGCTATTTGTGTGAATATATTTGAGCTTTTCCAAAAGCCTCTTTGACCTTTCTCTTTCTGGGTAAGCTATGTGTCCTTAGAGCATCATTCAGAAGGGTACCTAACAGTTAATCTGTTAATTAGTTACATCAGGTTTTGAATACCAGGCTGGTGACACTAGAGATGTATTCACTAGGGCAGGAATTTTTATCTGTTGGCTTACCATGTACCCCTAGCATCTAGGAGAATACCTAGCCCATACCTATGCACACTGGGTGTGCATAAATGAATGGGATTTTAAAGTTGAAACAGAGTTATTCTCGATATTATTTATCATTCTAACCCCATGGTTAGATTGAGTCGTTCCATTTTAGAACATCCCTTGTCTCAGGAGTCATAGGTCACATT
This sequence comes from Tarsius wallacei, assembly GCA_963574415.1. NCBI lineage: Eukaryota > Metazoa > Chordata > Mammalia > Primates > Tarsiidae > Tarsius > Tarsius wallacei. The sequence continues at coordinate 148 of CAUYQG010178391.1, read as the reverse complement.
CCTTTTTTTTTTGAGTTGTAGTCTCACTTTGTCGCCTAGGTTGGAATGCTGTGTGGCACACTCATGGCCACCCCAGCGTCGACTTGCTAGGCTCCAGCAATCCTTCCACCTCAGCCTTCCAAGTAGCTGGAACTACAGGCATGCGCTA
>CAUYQG010178389.1:0-16147 GCA_963574415.1 Tarsius wallacei | reverse complement strand
GTGGGTGTGGTTTTTGGTTTGCCTGCGCCTGGGGTTTTTACACCCCCCTGGGAAAATTGACCAGACCACAAATCTAAAAAAATTAAAAAAAAAAAAAAAAAAAAAAAAAAATTAGCTGGGCGTGGTAGCGCACACCTGTAGTTCCAGCTACTTGGCAGGCTGAGGCAGAAGGATCACTGGAGCCCAGCAGGTCGAGGCTGCGGTGGCCAGGAGCGGCCACTGCACTCCAGCAGTCTGGGCGACAGACTGAGACTCCAACTCAAAAAAAAAAAAAAAATTTCAACTTGCAGTGGATGGAACTATATAAAATAAAAGAATATTTTCTGAGTATCTATGATACACTAGGCATGTTAGGCATAAAATACTCTCACAATAACATTTGACATAGGCATTATCATCTCCTTTTATAAATAGAACCTGAGGTTCAGAGAACTCAAAAGCAACTTCTCCAAGATTATAAAATAAAGAGGCTAAGGCCAGATAAATAAAACCCATTATCGGCTTGATTGGGAAGTCTGTGCTTTTCTATTACTACATTATCCTTTCGGGTGGTAGAAGGTCCCTAAATAACAAAGCCAGTTCAAAATAAATTTGATCAGTAAAACCATAATTGACAGATAAACTATGTTTTACATTTAATATACTAAGCAAGATATTTTATATATGTTTTAACATTCTAAATAAAAAGAAAATGGCCTTCGATGTTAAGTTATGTTGTAATCCTGGCCCTATGTGTGATTTGAGGCAAATTACTTATGTCTCTGAGTCTCAACTTCCTCATTTGTAAGTAGGGAATATTAGTTATCTTACAGAGATAACTTTGTGTGGCAAAAAATTAAAGATTAGAATAAGTGAGTAATGATTAACACAATTTCTCACATAGGAAGTCCTGTACCTCTAATAGAGTGACACTGAGGCTGTAAAACAGTGATCCCCAACCTTTTTGGCATCAGGGGCTGGTTTCATAGAAGACAATTTTTCCATGGACGGTGGTGGGGGGTGGGGAGGGTTTGTGTAGTCAAACCTCACTGCTAATGTTAACCTGTATTTGCACCTGCTCCCCAGTGCTAGTATCACTGCCTCAGCTCCACCTCAGATCATCAGGCAAACTCATAAGCAGTGTGCAACCTAGATCCCTCACATGCGCAGTTCAAAAAAGGGTTCATACTCCTTTGAGAATCTAAAGCCATTGCTGATCTGACAGGAGGCTGAGCTCAGGCAGTAATGCGTGAAATGGGGAGTGGCTGTAAGTACAGTTGAAGCTCTGCTCTCTCACCCACTGATCACTTCCTGCTATGCAGCCTGGTTCCTAATGGACCATGGACCCTGCCCTGGGGACCCCTGCTGTAAAGGATGCTAACAAATATATTACAAATGTTTCCTCCCCACCAAAAAAAATCACAGGTAGAAAAAAACCCTGCCCCCAATCCTCACTCAGTGCTTCAAAATTCCCATAAACTTTCATCTTAGGACAAATCTGATATAGATGAAAAACAGCTGGTGTATATGCAAAGAACAAAGACTAGAGTTGATGATTAGACAAGGAGAGGGGTGGTTCAGGAACCCTAAAAGGGAAAGAAAACACCTTGCAAAGTCAAAGTCCCACCTGTGCCTTTGGAAACTTTCAGATAACCTTAACAATTATAAATGTATTCTATTATCTATTGGCCAGGATACCTGAGGCCTCTATCCAGGGTAGATTACTATGACAACTTATCCCTTTTCATATGTAGATTGATCTTGTGTGTTCTCCCTTGAATCCTCCTCTGGGTTGGGAGGGTGGGTCTGCCATAGGAAAATTACAATTACTTCTATAAAGTGGCCTGAACATGTGTTTGCTCTTTCACACCTCCATGCTTTTTACTTGTCCGGTTCATTCTCTCCTTCTCTAACAGATGAACTGCTACTCATCTTTCCAGATACAACTTAAATATTAACTTCTCCTGAAGCCATTGGTAGGGTTAGTTCTACCTACCTTATGTTACTAGAGCACTTGGTACACACATTACTTGCTTCACTGCAATATAATTATTTCACTGAATGCTGTTTCTCATATTAGATGGTAAGTTTCCTGAAGGTAATGATGGTGTTTGTATATGTTTGAACTTACAATGTCCAAGCATCATTCTACCATTAATGCTATAAAAGTCTGCTTTGTCCAGTCTTTCAACCTGTTTAAAGAAGCAAGTAGAAAATTTCATGTACTTGAAAAATTATAAACATAATTTCTGTCTGGGCATGGTGGCTCACATCTTTAATCTTAGCATTTTGGGAGTCTGAGGTGGGAGCCTTGCTTGAGGCCAGGAGATCAAGACTAGCCTGGGTAACATAGTGAGACCATGTCTCTACAAAAACAAACAAGCAAAAATAAAAAAAACTTTAAAAATTCAGCTGGGTGTGGGGGCATGTCTGTAGACCTAGCTACCTGGGAGGCCAAGGCAGGAGGATCATTTAAGCTCAGGAGGTTGCAGTTACAGTGAGCTATGATTGTGCCACTGCACTCCAGGCAGTGAAACAGGCTGGATCCTCTCTCTAAAATAAAATAAAAATAAAGAACATCATTTCTTTATCAGGAGAAAGAAAACTATGCTCACTATGCCTTCTGGTTATTTATTCAGCATATCAGTTTTAAAACCATAAGCACAGTATTTCAGACCTCAAAGGAACTTTAGATTTCCCACTCTAAACTTCCTAAGGGCCAATTGCTAGTCTAAGGTTATATAACCAATCCATGACTGAGCTAGCCAGATTTGGTAGACCATTCTCATTACCAACCACACTGCTCTAATGATGTTCAACACACCCTAATTAGATCTTCATCCACAAATGGAAGTTACCATTGAGTTGTTCTGCAGAGAGGAATAGAGAAACTGGGGTTTGTTTGCACTTATGATACCTAAATATAAATCATGGCTTACAAAAACAAAAACAAAAAACCATTAACCGATGCTTGATGGACAAATTATAAAGATTATAAACGTCTTGCATGTTAAATAACCCTGCCTTTTGAAGTAGAATCAGCAGTATGATACTAACCTAGTTCTTCTACTATTTGCGTGCAAAAGTATACTTTACAGATGATTAAAGATAGATTGAACAAACAGCAAACTGCTGAAACCTAAATGTTACTGTCAAATTTCTAGTTTGGTTTGGAAAGTGTGATATTCGAATTATGATAAAATAAAATGCACACAGTACATTTTCATTTTTATGTTTTTTACAACTCGTGTCAAAGATCTATACTTTCCAAATTTTCCAATAAAAGCATTCAAATAGAAATCACAACTTTAAATCTCATTTGTTTTAGATATTGAGAAGGTAGGTAAGCAATATAACCATAAGTGTTCTCATAACTTATTTGCCATTATTTATCAAAGAATCTAAAAAAATTTTTTTTTCAGTTAATCTTAGCAGTGGAAAAAATGTGTTTTTAAAGTTTTAATTAAACATTTTTTCTTTTAAAAATCTTGAGATTTCAACATAGTATTTAATCTAAAATACACTCTCAACTCATTACAATGAATTGATTACTTATATAACCTTAATAACATTCAACGTATTATAAGGTAGCTAATAAAACACAACATATAAGTAGACTTGGCTTGTGACACTTCCTAATGGCTTTCAAATAAAGATTTCATCAGAATTCAATGGTTCATCCCAGGTACCTGAGACAATATAGTGCATGCTGATTAGAAATATAAGACACTGGTGATATTCGTGTCTATTCTCTTTCTGGGCTGTTTTGGCCATTTTGCCTTTTTGCTTTAAAAATGAAAGAAGCATGGAACATTAAAAATATATCGTTTGGCCGGGCACTGTGGCTCACTCTTACAATCCTAGCACTTTGGGAGGCTGAGGTGAGAGAGTATTACCTGAGCCCACAGGTTTGAGACCAGCCCGGACAACTTGGTGAGACCTCATCTCTACAATAAATCAAAAAATTAGCCGGGTGTGGTGACATGTGCCTGTAGTTACAGCTACTTGGAAGGCTGAGGCTGAAGGATCACCTGAGCCCAGCAGGTCAATGCTGTGGTAACCGTGAGTGTGCCACTGTACTCCAGCCTGGGCAACAGCGTGAGAGACTCCAACTTAAAAAAAAAAAATTATGTGTGTGTGTGTGTGTGTTAAGAAAAAATGAGGTAAAATTTTCAATTACTAATCTTTTTTAACTTGTGCAGTTCTACTAAATATTAATATGCAATTTAACTTATTACTTGCATAAAATTACAGTAATAAATTACAAAAAGTTCATACTGTGACATGTTTTAGCAGTAGTTGGTTTTAACATGATTTCTGTTAATTTAACAGAAATCATCTGTTATACTGTTGAACCACCTACCCCTACATAGCACATAACTGTTAAAATGTAAATTGCTCAACTATTTTTAGCTGCAGCTGAAAAAAAAGTCCTGTCTTTTTCGGGAATAATGATTTGAAGCACTGTGTTCATTTTGTTTATCAAGCAGCTATTCAGCCTCTAGTGGGCCCAAGTGCTTATGCAAGCAAAAGCTTTTAAGAATGCCTGCAGCTGCAATCCAACCAACCTTCCAGGTAGGCTGCAGGTTCAGAGCACAGCTGCCCTAGGCTGCATAAGACTCAGATCCATCTGGAACTGAGTTTCAAAGAGGATTTTAAATTTGACTTTTCATGTATCACAGAGTAGAGAAGGCGGGGAAAGAACACAGAAAAAAAGGAAGGCAAACAACCAAAAAGATGATATCTCTACTTTACCCTTAATAAAAAATAAGAGCTCAGACCCATGCTGCTCCTTCTAGATTACTACTTGCCAAGCCGGATATTCCATTCAGTCTATACTTTGATGAGCTGTGACTCATTCGGCAGCACCTGCGCCCATGTGTTAAGTACTGCCAAATAAAAGCCCAACATCCATTTGCACAACAAAAAGATGTACCCTACAAGGCATGGGGCCTCAATCCAATAGCCTCACTCCCCATTTGTTCTAAGCAAAGGGAGAAGAAACAAAAAACCTTCCTTGTACCAGAGATTTTTAAATTGTAGGTGGATTTGAACCTATGATATAGTTCATTTATAAGTACTTTTATTCTTTTAAAGAATAAAGTATATTTAATAGCACAAACACTCCTACAGTATTAGATTATCATGGCCATTAATGACTGTTCTACCAAACCTTTCCAACCTCCTCCATCAAAGCCCTTTATTCTCAAAGGATACATTTTTGAGCAAAGAGGGATCAACAAACTAGTTGCTTGAAAGCTTTCCTGATGCTAGGCTGAAGTTAGGAAAGGCTTAATGAAGGCTTTAAAATCCACAAGGGCTTCACAATGAACATCTGAATTGGTGATTTATGCATATTAATAACTTCAGTCCTACTGAGGCAAGCTGAGCCAAACATGTCCTCCGAATCTTAATGTCTTTAGCTCCACTGGGATTATTACAAATGTAAATTTCTAAGATTTTCAGCTATTAATCTCTGTCTGTCCTCCTGTTCAGCAACATAATGACTAATTAAACATCAAAAGACCTGTACAGGAGATCATCTTTGACAGCTACCAGCCTAGTCCTCTTCCCAAGAGGAGAATTCAAATGACAGGGACATGGAATAAGAGCATATGAGTCAGCTATAAATCACAGCAGAGAAATCTAAAAACTTAACATTAAATGTGGATTTACCTCAATCAATGGTTTTGTTAAGTAGTGAACAGTTACTATGCAAAGTACATATGCCCATTGGCACCAATCAAATGTACCCTTGTAGCAAGGAAATACTAAATACTTGAAATCACTTTGTTTACCATCAAGTTAAAAAAAAAAAAAAGATACTTACAGAAGAAGGCAAACCAGGAGGCACCTTTCTGACTTTCTTTGCTTGCAAAGGATCTGCACATGGAAAACGATATATTTCATCAGCATAATGTAATAGGAAAAAAATCAGACTTTGAATGAACAGGAACATTTTTTCTTTTCCTTTAGTGCTTTTCTTGTTTTCAATTAGGGAGCAAGCAGGGAAATAAAGGAGTGGGGACCTCATTCTCTTTAAGAGGTCCCAATACAAATCAGGTTCTCCTAATAAAGTAATACATTTTTGAAAACACATATCCCGTAAATTTGTGAGGATGACAGTAAACAAAAGAAAACAAGCCAATAAGCATGTATGAGGGAAAGAACGAACATTTCTTAAGAACCTGTTAGGTGCCAGGCACTATACTAGGGACTTGACATTTATCTCATTTGCAGAGGAGCACATGGTGCAACAGGTAAAGTTAATAATAGAACTCCTTAACAGAGATACAAATTTAGTGTCTGTACCACACTAAGAATTAGGTTTAAAAGCATATTTTAAAAATTCTAAGCTAATGCTATGCTACAGTTTACTATGTTAAAAGTTTGAAATAAAAATTAAGGAATAAAAAATTAAGGTTCTGTGAATGTCAAAACAGCATACATTAACTATTAAACATGGGCACTGGCATTTGCAATGTCATTCAGTACTGAATAAGAACATTTACTTTAATAATGTGTGGCTAAAACCACTTCAGCTCTAATTGTACAATTTGTCCTTGAGAGTTTATATTTATTTCTAGGAAATAACTTGATAAAGAAAATATATTTCTTTCTAAGATATGATTTATAAATATAAATAAAAACATGTGTATTTTTGTATGCTAATCAGCCTCACTTGATATTTTAATAACCTGTTCATCTTATTTACTATAAAATAAAGTGATAAACACAATTTCCAGGCTTATACAAATAATAGATCAAATTCAGGATTTTCAGAGGGGTTCACTATTAGGAAGAGAAGGCTAATATAAAGTATATTTTTGTAAATTGTAGAAATGAGAATTAAACACAGTACAGTTGTCCCTCAGTATCAGTGTGGAAGTGGTTTTAGGACAACCCTCCTCCCCGAAGAATACCAAAACCCATGGATGCTCAAAAGTCCCTTAAGTCAAATGGTGAAGTATTTGCATATAACGTATACATATCCTATATATTTTTAAATTTTATTTAATTTTTAATTTTTATTTTTTGAGTTGAAGTCTCACTCCGTTGCCCAGGCTGGAGTGCAGTGGCACACTCATGGCCACCACAGCATCGACCTGCTGGGCTCCGGCGATTCTTCCACCTCAGCCTTCCAAGTAACCCAGGCTGTTCTTGAACCCATGGGCTCAAGCAATCCTTTCTTTCACCTTGGCCTCCCAAAGTGATGGGATTACAGGCTTGAGCCACTGTGTTCAGCCTACTTTATTTATTTTTTTTTGAGTCAGAGTCTCACTCTGTCACCCAAGCTGGAGGGTACAGTGGCATGCTCACAGCTACCAGAATGTTGACTTGCTGGGCTCAGGCGATCCTTCTGCCCTTGCCTTCCAAGGAGCTGGAACTAAAGGCACATGACACCACGACCAGCTAATTTTTTAACTTATTGTAGAGACGAGATCTTGCCAAGTTGCCTAGGCTGGTCTCAGATCCTTGTGCTCAGGCAGTCCTCCCACCTCCGCCTTCCAAAATGCTGGGATTACAGGCGTGAGTCATTGCACCTAGCCTCTAATATACTTTAAATTATCTCTAGAACTTATAATACCTAATGCAACATAAATGCTATGTACATTAATTATATATATTAATACATAGACTGTATTGCTTAGAGAATAACAAGAAAAAAACTCTGTACCTGTTCAGTACAGATGTAACCATCCTTTAAAAAAATTTTTTTTTCTATCTGTGGTTGGTTGACTCACAGATGTAGAAACTACAGATATGGAAGAGCTACTATATTTTCCCAGGTCATAAATGATACCAAACAACAAAACATGCAGTTTAACTCATTTAAATTTGGGATAGGAGCTAGGTGTGGCGGCTTATGCCTGTAATCCCAGCACTTTGGGAGGTGCAGGCGAGAGGCTTGCTGAGAACAGGGTTCAAGACCAACCTGGGGAACTTGGTGAGACCCTGTCTCTACAATAAATTAAAAAAAAATTAGCCAAGTGTGGGTGTGTGCCTGTAGTTTCAACTACTTGGGAGGCTGAGGTGGAAGGATTGCTAGAACCCACCAGGTGGAGGCTGCAATAGCTGTGAGTGTGCCAGCCTGGGCAACAGAATGAGAAGCCGAGTAAAATAAATAAATAAATAGATAGATAGATAGATAGATAGATAGACAGATAGATAGATAAATAAAATGAATAAATAAAAGAAGTAAATTTGGGCTGGGAATTCTCTACACTGAATATCCTAGGAGCCTGCAAAGCTAAAAAAGCAACTTTATAAGTAGCATGTGAAAAAAACATTATACGATAAACAGGGAGAAAGCATTCATTAGTATCTATGTCCCTACACCAAGAGGCAGCCTATACTTTCTTAAAACAGAAGTGCCAAAGATAAACAATATCTGGCACACTCTATATTTGTGAAACTTAAAGTCCAGCTCATCACAACTAATACAGCAACCACCCTTAACTGCCCCTACCAGTTTGGAGCCTATCACTCTATTTGGTAAGAAGTGTTGCTACTTTGTTTAGGCCAGTTTTCCTCCGCCACGTGAATAGACTTTTTTCCTTTTATCTCACCATTAGCTACCTTATACAATTACAGACAAAATGATTTAAAATCATGAGCCTGGGAATCATGGTCCACTTTTAGGAGTTTAAGCCAGTAAGGTGGCCGGATTCAAATTTCAGCTCTATCATACAACAGCTGTGCGGGCTAGGGCAAGTTAAACAGCTTTGAGCTTCAGTTACCTCACATGTAAAAAGGGGATAATACCTCCTATTGTGTATTTCATGTATTGTGGTAATATATGAAAGAAGTTCAGGGCGATGCCTAACGAATTATGACACTTAACAAAATTTAGCCATTATTATTAGATTTATATTAACATATGGGGCAAAATTATTATAAATTGGATAATTAGATACTATTCTGCAGGATGTTGATTTTCTAAAGCATTTGAATAGTTTGAGAAGATGCTGAGGTTGGTGTAGATGACCTCAGAGGTACTCTTGATCGCTGAGATTTTTTTTTTGGAGTTGGAGTCTCACTCCGTCGCCCAGGCTGGAGTGCAGCTGCTTGCTCCCGGTCACCCCAGTGTCGACCTGCTAGGCTCAGGCAATCCTTCCGCCTCAGCCTCCCAAGTAGCCAGAACTACAGGCACACACTACTACATTTGGCTAATTTTTTGATTTATTGTAGAGATGAGGTCTCACCAAGTTTCCCAGGCTGGCCTCAAACCGCTGGGCTCAGGCAATCCGCTCACCACCTCGGCCTCCCAAAGTGCTGGGATTGCAGGTTTGAGCCACTGTGCCCAGCCCCTAGTTATTTCAATAGTTAGCTAGTAGTAATGGTATATTGGTCTATATTAGTGGTTTTTGTCACAATATATAATCACACAGTATACTTACAAGATAATTTTCTAAAGTAACACTGACATATCTGGACTCAAATGACTGTTTCTACCCTAACTCCTTAGGTAGGAAACAAGACTGGAGATGGAGAAATAACAAAAAGTGTACTGGTTTCAGTCATCTGGGCTGACTCTAACAGTACACATACTAAATCATCCATAATAATGAGAAGTGGACTCACCTAATCAGAATTCTCTATGCTAAATGTGATGGTCCATCACTGCACCCTTTTATACCCTCAAGCATAAACCAGATGTAAAGACTAGGAATATTCCACCAAAACATAAGTTTAATAGAAGGTAGATACATAAATTTGAAGCAGTCAACAAATATTTGTGTAATGAATAACTACATCATATTTTTTGGTGGTCTATTTATTTGAGAAGCTGGCCTACCTTTATACAAAATAAGCATGCTTTACAGCTGTAATTATCTTGTACAAAGGATCTTTGGCAGGAACCACCAAAAATTCTGACATTTAAATACAGATTGGATAAGGCATCAGAGACTTATCTGAGGTTTGCTATAAGCAGCAACACAAAACAGACTGGCCTGGTTAGGCTAGGTATAAGATGTAAAAGAAGGAAGCAGAAAAGAAAAATAATAATGGAGTGTGAATGCTTAATATGCACAAGGTTTCTTTTTGATGTGATGTTCTGGAACTAGCTAAGGGTGACAGCTGCACAACACTGTAAATGTAGTATATGCTACTCAACTGTATATCTTAATATGGCTAATTTTTATCTCAATTTTTAAAAAGTGGGGAGTAGAATCAATTAATATGCAAAGAACAATGGACTTGGCAGAAAATCTTAAGTTTTATCCTATGTATACCACCTACTAACTATATGAATGTATCCTTTTTTGAGCCTCAGTTTTTATGTTAAATCTAGGAGTATATACTTTGACTAACAAGGTTGTTTGTTGTATTGATGAGATAAGAATGCATATAATAAAATCATTTTGTAAACTGCTTAGTATTATATCAATTTTAGTAAAAAAATAAGGTGTTAATATTAGAACATAAAATGCTAATTATAAGAAGAAAAAGTAGTTAAGTCCCATTTTTCACTATTTAGTTTCCCATACTGAGGACCAAGCAAATGTACTAAATTGGTTGTTTCAAATCTGTTAAAATTATGGTTTAGAAACTGAACAGTCATCCATAATTATTCATGGCAAAATCTTTAATTAAAAGCTTATGATGTATTTGTGAAAGTAATAATTTGGATAATTTTATTTATTAAATACCTAATGAACATATTTTCATGCAAATAAGCCCTCACATCAATATGATACCCCAAAATTCAAATTTCCTTTAATTAAAAGCACAGTCAGAAATGTAAACTAAAAGATGAAAAAAAGAAAAAGAAACATTTGCAGGATGAGATATGTTGGATGAATCACTCACCAAGCGCTGCAGAGTCATGGAGTGGTCTTCTCCTGGAACTTGTGCCAGAGAATGAGTAGTATGGTGTCCCAGGCTTTCCTGAAGAAGACAGCTGTGCTGGGCTCCCAAGCCCTAAATCTTGTCTCAGGAGACTAGACTATAAAATAAGGCCAGGGAAACAAGTTATTTCCCTGCGGATACTGACCCAAACCTAAAAATTTCTTCACTTCTAAATTACTTATAATACCCTCAGCAGTATCTTGAACTTTGGAAACACTCAATAAGTACCTTTAAAACTCAATTAGACCCCTGGTTTCAGCCTATATTTTCTCTTTCTCCCACCCTCACGTTGTCTGCCTTTTAGTGATTATGTAGATACATACAATCTTACAATCTGGCTATGTCATTTCACTCTTTAATCATCACTATTTTTGAAAAATGGTCACCAGTCTTTGCCTGCATACCTTCATGACCACATAAGGCCACATTCTTTTTTCTTTCCTTTTTTAACTTTTGGACCACATAAGGCCACATTCTTTTTTCTTTCCTTTTTTAACTTTTGGATACCTTTCATTGTTTGAAGAGTACCAATATATTCAAGGGTAGCCATTTCTGTTTTCTTCACTTATGTCTCACGACATGGGTTTGAGTGTCCTCTTCACCATCTGACACCGGACTCTGAATTTATTTTCAGCTTGTCAAAGTCTCTTATAAAATGGAAAGGAGGACGATGCCCCAGATGTGACCTGATTAGTATCTAGTCTTCATCACTATATTTAAACAGCCTATTTATGTTAGCCCCCATTGACAGGTTAAGAATGATCACACTCCATGGCTCTTCACTTTGTTGCATGTGCCATTATTAAGTCACTTCTCTCCAATGTTGTACTTGTTCAGTTTCTGCTTTTTGGTTCCGGGTACAAGACTTAACATTTATCTCTGACAGAATTCATCTTGTTGCATTTGGTTCATAATAATAATCCATTTCTATCTTTTTTAGATTCTGAGTTGGTCAACCAATGTGTTTGCTAGCCTTTCTAACGTCTTGAATCAAAATTTGATTCAAAGAAACCTATTAGGATGACAAGGCTGAGGAGAGAGCTCTGAGGAATGCTACAATGAATTATGAGACTTTCTCAAGTGTTTCACTAAAATCCAGAGATTCAGCAGCCCTAACCTAACCCAGTGACCCAATCACAAAGCAAATGAGGTGAGTTTGGCAGAATTTGGCACCAAGCTTTCTGGTGGCTGAGATGAAAAGAAATCACAAAGACTTGAAAGACAGAAGGGGGAAAGAAGACCTCAAAGGGAAAAGGTGTTGAATACACTTGAGAGGATACTGTTAAGTGAAAAAAGCTGTGAAGCTGTGATTCCTCTAATACACGTATTTATTTACGAATGCCCTTCTATATGTTTAATACCCCTTACTGCTATCACCATAATCTTAGCAGTTGTCCTTTCAGCTACTGAATATCATAAAGGTACTGAGAAATAAACCTCAGCTGTGATCAAATGGAAAAAGCAGAACTTTGGAACAGTATCATAGTAGCCCAGTACCTGCCTCCATTCTAATAACCAAGAAAAACTCTCATTTAAATGACTTTTTTTAATGTTTAAACTTAAAAAAAAAAATTTAGGTGGAATTTATATAACACAAAATTAACTAAATCAAAATTATTCAATCATTTAGCAAATTTATATTGTTTCACCATCACTAGTGTCTAGGTTGAACATTTTCATCACCCCCAAACCTATTAAACAGTCACTCTCCCTGGCACTCTCCCTCTACCTCCTGGCAACCACCAATATGCTTTCTGTCTCCATGGACTTACCTATTCTGAGTATTTCACACAAATGGAATTATAGAATATGTGGCCTTTTGGGTCTGGCTTCTTACACTCAGAATAATGTTTTTGAAATTAAGCTACTTGGTGGCAAGTACCAGTACACTCCTTTTATAGGGCTGAATAATATTCCATTGTATGGATATACCATTGTTGAACATATTGGTTGTTTCTAGCTTTGAAATATAGTGAATAGTGCTGCTATGAGTATCCATGTACAAGTACTTTGAGCACCTGTTTTCAAATTGAGGTTTATAACTAGCACTAGAATTGCTGGGCCTTGTATAATTCTATGTTTAACTTTTTGAAGAACTGCTAAACAGTTTTCCACAGCTGTTGCACCATTTTACATTACTACCAGCAATGTATGAGGGCTCCAATTTCTGCACATCCTTGACAGTACTTGTTAGTTTTTTCCTTTTCCAATTATAGCCATCCTTGTGAGGTGAAGTGGTATCTGATTGTGGTTTTGATTAGCATAACCCTAATGACTAATGATATCGAGCATCTTTTCATGGGCTTGATGGAAATTTGAGTATCTTCTTTGGAAAAATGTCTCAAGTCCTTTGTCCATATTCTAATTGTATTGTATTTTTTGTGTTGAACTGTAAGTAAGAGTTCTTTATACATTCCAGATACCAGATCCTTATCAGATATAAATTGCAAATGTTTTCTTTCATTTTGTAGATTAGTATCTTGGTAATGTCCTTTGATGTACAAAAGTTTTTAATTCTGATGAAGTGCAAAGTCTTTTTTTTTTTATTATGAGCCATGAAGATATACCTCTATATTTTCTTTTGATAATTTTTGAGCTCTTGTTCTAACATTTAGGTCTTTGATCCACTTTGAGCTGATTTGGATACACAGTGTGAGGAAGGAGTACAACTTCAGTCTTTTGCATGTGGATATCCAGTTGTCCCAATATCATATGTTGAAAAGAAGATTATTTCCTTTTTTGGTGGTCTTGGCATCCTTGCTGAAAATCAATTGGCCATAGATGTTTGGGTTTATTTCTGAACTCTCAATTCTATCCCACTGATCTATATGTCCAGTCTATGCCAGTATCACAGTTTTTATTACTGTAGTTTTTTTTCAATACTGCTTTGGCTGTTTAGGGGTCTCTTAAAATTCCCTAAAAGTCTGAGGATCAGCCTTTTCATTTCTGCAAAAAGAGGCTACTTAAATTTTTATAGAAATTGTACCTACTGCTTTGGGGGAGTACTGCCATCTTAACAATATCAAGTCTTGCATTTGATGAATGCCAAATGTGTTTCCATTTGCACAGATCTTCTTTAATTTCTTCTGGTGACGCTTTGCAGTTTCCAGTATACAAGTCTTATACTTATGTCTTATTCAAGTATACAAGTCTTATGTTTACTTTATCCCTAGGTATTTTATTCTTTTAAATGCTATTGTAAATGAAGTTATTTTCTTAATTTTATTTTTGATTTACTACCAGTGTACAGACATACAACTAACTTTCGTGTGTTGACCTTATATCATGCAACTTTACGAAATCTACTTATTAGCTCTAATAGTTTTACTGTGAATTCCTTAGAATGTCTATAAATAAGATCATATCATCCGCAAATAGGGAAAGTTTTAAATTTTTTACAATTTGGATGCCTTTTATTTTTCTTTCCTAACTGGCCTGTTTAAAACTTTTAGTACAATTATGAGTTTAAGTAATGAAAGTAGAAAACCTTGTCTTGTTCCTGATTTTAGGGGGAAGGCTTCTGCACTGTTACCATGGATTATGACATTAACTGTGGGTTTTTCATAAATGACCTTTATCAAGTTGAGTAAGTTTCCTCCTATTTCTAGCTTGTTAAATGTTATCATCAGGCAACCCCCTCGGGTCCCCTCACACTGTGGGAGCTTTTCTGTCCTCTCAATAAATCCTGCTTTCTCACTTAAAAAAAATGTAATCATCATGAAATGGTGTTAGATTTTGTTAGATTAGATTCTTTTTTTTTTAAACATCAATTGGGATAGTATGTTTTTTTCCTTCATTTTATTAATATGATTAAGTACATTTACTCATGCTCATAGGTTAAACTACCCTTGCAGTCCAAGGATAAGACCCACTTGGTGATGGTGTATAGTCCTTTATTTATTTTTATTAAGAAAGAAAAGTTTATTTAAAAGTAAATTAGAGAAAAAGAAGGGAGAGAGAAGATTTCCCTCCCTGGGGGAGGGTACCAAAACCACAAATAGTCCTTTACATATGCTGCTGGATTCAGCTTGCCAGTATTCTGTAGAGGATTTTTTGAAATCAATATTCAGAAAGAATACTGATCTCTAGATTCCTTTTTCCTGTAATATTTTTTGCAGGCTTTGAGATCAGGATAATGCTGGCTTCACAGAATGAGTGAGGAAGTGTTTGAGGACTGGCATTATTGATCCAGTAAACGACTGGAAGAATTCACTAAAGAAGTTTTACTAATTCCATCACTGTTTTAGCTCTGTTCAGATTTTCTACATCTTTTGAGCCAGTTTTGGTAGTCTGTACATTTCTAAAAATTTGTCCATTTCATCTAGATTAGTTTGTTAGCATACAATTGTTTATAGTATTCTCATATAATCTTTATTTCTATAAAGTCAATAATAATGTAACCCATTTTCACTTGTGATTTTAGTAATTTGACTTTGCTCTCTTTTCTTTCTTAGTCAATTTAGCTAAAGGTTTGTCAATTTTGTTATCTTTTTATTTTTTTATTTATTTATTTTTTTGTTACTTTTTATTCCTGAATATTTTCTTTTTTTTTTTAATTCAATATTTTTTATGATATTGTGGGATACAGTTAAGGGTTAAGTATACAAATATGTTTCATTCAGGCACCCTTGTTGATAAGAGGTGTCTCCCCATCCCCAGACAGATATTTACTACCATTAATCCATCACCCTACCCGCCCCCCCCTAGTTTCCCACCACTGTCAGTCATTTTCTGATGGTAATACGTTGGATGATCAAGGTCTACTATATGAGTGAGAACATGTGATACTCAGTTCTTTATTTCTGTGAGAGGTCACTCAGTATTATAGACTCTAGTTGAATCCAGGTTGCTACGAAATTCATGATTTTGTTCTTTTTTATGGCTGCGTAGTATTCCATTGTGTATATGTACCACATTTTTTAAAAACAGCCCTCTTTTGATGGACGGCATGGTTGCCTCCAGGTTCTTGCTATTGTGAACAATGTGCGATAAACATAACGTGTGCAGGTATCTTTTTTATAGAGTGATTTGAGTTCTTTAGGGTATATTCCCAGTAGGGGGATTGCGAGATCATATGGGAGGTTGATATTTAGAGCTTTTAAGAATAGCCACACTGCTTTTCACAGAGGTTGCACTAGTTTACACTCCCACCAACAGTGTAGAAGTATCACCTTTTCGCCACACCCTCTCCAGCAACTGTGATTTTTTGAGTTATTGATAATTGCCATTCTGACTGGAGTTAGGTGGTATCTCAGAGTGGTTTTGATTTGCATCTCCCTGATGATTAGTGAGGTTGAACATTTCTTCATGTGTC
>CAUYQG010178379.1:0-73587 GCA_963574415.1 Tarsius wallacei | reverse complement strand
TCTTTTTCTTGGTCATTTCATCTAGGGGTCCATCACTCTTGTTAATTCTGTCAAAGAACCAGCTTTTTGTTTTGTTGATGTTTTCTATGATATTTTTGTCTTCTATGCCCCATATTTGGGCTCTTATTTTGGTGATTTGAATTCTTATGCAAAAGTTAGGGTTCTGGTGGTCTTCTCTTTCTAACTCCCTTAGGTAATTTGTTAGACTCTCAACTTTTGATCTTTCCATTTTCTTGATGTATGCTCATAGAGATATAAATTCTCCTCTTAGAATTGATTTCATAGCATCCCAGACATTTTTGTAAGATGTTTCTTCACTTTCATTTGTTTCCAGGAATCTTTTAATTTCTGCTTTGATTTCAGTGTTCACTCAGTAGTTGTTCAGCATCATGCTGTTTAGTGTCCATGTCTTTGTAGGCTTTGGGGAAATTTTGTTGGCATTGATTATATATTTTTATTCCACTGTCGTCTGAGAAGGTACATGGCAATATTTCAACTTATGGAATTTGTTTATGCTTGATTTATGGTCAAGGATATGATCAGTCTTGGAATAAGTTCCATGTGATGTTGAGTAGAATGTATATTCTGTTGGTTGGAATAATTTTTAGGTATCTATTAAATCTATTTGGTCATGTGTCAAGTTTAGGTTCTGGATCTCCTTGTTGATTTTTTGCCTTGATGATCTATCTAGGGCTGTTAGTGGGGTATTCAAGTCCCCTGCTATAATAGTATTAAAGGTTATATCTTTTTTTTAGTTTACTTAGTAGTTGCTTTATAAGTGCTGGTGCTCCTGTGTTGGGTGCATATATGTTTAGGATGGATATTTCTTGTCGATGGGTTGAATCTTTTATCATTATGTAGTATCCTTTTTTATCACCACCATTTATCACTAAATTTTTGATAGCGTAAAGACTGTCTTGACTGATATTAAGATCATGACTCCTGCCTTCTTTTGTGATCCATTTGCCTGGAAACTCATTTTCCATCCTTTAACTTTGAGTCTGTTTGCATCCCTTGTAGTGAGATGAATTTCCTGGGTGCAGCAAATCATTGGGTTATGGTTTCTTATCCAGTCTGTCATTCTGTGTCTTTTCAGTGGGGGCATTTAGTTCATTCACATTTGAGTTGATTATTAAAATGTGATTGTTTATCCCTATCATGAGGTTGTCATAAAGTTTTTTTGTTTGCTTGTTTTCTTTGGCTTTGGATTTTATGTGTGTTTTCAAGTTTTTTGTTGCACCATATTCTCTGTTAATTCTGTGCTCTGCTCTTCTCTTGGGAATTGTGTGGTCATTCTTTTTTTTTTTTCTTCTGTGCTTAATGCCTTTTTAAGTGTCTTCTGTAGAGCTGGTCTGGGAGCTGCATAATCTCTTAAGGGTTGGATGGCTGCAAAAGATTTTAATTCTCCATCACTGATGAAGATGAGCTTGACTGGGAAGGAATTTCTTGGTTGAAATTCTTTATCTTTGAAGACTCTGAATTTTGGATTTCAGTCCCTTCTTACTTGTAGTGTTTCTGCCGATAGGTCTTCTGCTATCTGATTGGTTTTCCCCAGTAGATAGTCTGACTTTTCTCTCTTGCTGCCTTTAGGATTTTTTCTTTTGTCCCTACTTTATGTAAGTGAATTACTATGTTTCTAGGGGTTGGTCTTCTCATTTGATGTCTTATGGGGATTCTCAATATCTCTTGTGTTTGACTGATCACATCTTTGGTGAGATGGGGAAAGTTTTCTTGGATTACCTCCCGGAATACTTGCTCCAAGCTGTTATCCATTGCCTTTTCTTCTTCTGGGATATCAATCAGGTCTCTTGATATAGTTGCACATCTCTTGTAAGCTTTGTTCTTTCTTTCTGATTTCTGATTTTTCTTTCTATGTTTTTTACATACAGATCAGGTTAATTCCATGTTATGGCTCTTCAAGTTCTGAGATTCTTTCTTTGACTAGATTTTTTCTGTTCTCTATGCTTGTCATCTTGTTATTTATTTACTGGATCAAATTTTTTATGGCCAAAATCCCTGTTGCAAGTTCATTCAGTGTTGCATCTTGTCTTTCTTGAGTTTTATTCACTCTTTCCATCTATTCCCTAATCCTTGTCATATTCTGGGGCCAGTCATTGGTGACTTTCATTGTTTGGACTCCAAGGTCTGATTTTTCAGACAATTTCTCTTTATTACACTTGAAATTTCCTATAGTCTTCCTTTGGTTTTTCCTCATTTGTGACAGATCTCTTGTTTTTCTCTTTGGTTCTGTTATTCAGTGTCAGTGGGAGAGGCTTTCCCTTCTGATGTTTGCTCGGTCCTCTATTCTTCCCTGATCTGGGCTCTGGATTTGTTCTATTTTGAAACAGGACTGTGGGTGGCACTTTTTCTGTCTCTTATAGTTTCAAGAGTTGAATAAAGTGAAGAACGGGGAGCTAGGATTCAGAAACTACTTGCAAATTACAATGTTCACTGATTGTGGTATGAGTTCCCTGAGACCCACTCCCCACTGCCACTCTATATGAGAATGCAATGGGTACATATGTGTACCCCCTCAGTCCAATACACAGTGACAGCAATGAGGAGCACAGAGAAAAATAGAATGAAACAAGATGGACAAGAAATAAGAAGAAGAAGAAGAAAAAACACAGAACAATGAAAGCAGAAACTAAACCAAAAAACAATTGAACACACACACACACACAGACATATACACACACACCAAAAACAAACTGAGTAACAGCAAAGTGAAACAAAATATACAAAAAACCCCAGGAAAACTAAATACACAGACACATACCTAGAGCAAGATGAATGGAGAAGAAAAAGAGAAAGACTGGAAAAACAAAAACAAAAACAAAGGAATTCACATTGAACCCTCACATATATTGACGAACTTTAAACTAAAAATAAAAAAAAAGAAGAACAAAGAGCAAAAACAAACCACCACCACCAACAAAAAACTTGAAAGATGAACACTCAATCATTCTCATACACACATAAACAGAAAACAAATAACAAAAGAAGAAAGAAAAATAAAAAGACTAGAAAAAAAAGGTGGGAATGCAGATCAAACCCTTACATACACATTAATGCACAAAGGAAAAATATTTTTAAAATAACTGAACTCACAAACAGGCAAAATTTTTAAAATTAAAAAAGAAATTTAAAAAAATCCCTGCCTTCTTGTGGCTGGGTCTGTAATTGTTCCTCTCATCTCCTTTGCTATATCCTGCAGAGCTTCCACCTATTTCACTCTCTCTGCAGTGTCTGGAGCAGGGAGGGAGGATGGGCAGTGGGAGTGGGTGGGGCTGCAGTCCTCCCCTCCCACTCTCATTTGGTCAGGGAGATCCCTTCCAGTGGGGAGGTGCGGGATTGCTATTCCCCAGGTATGTACTCACGGGGGTTGGCCCAGCCAGGCCCATACTGGAATGGAGCTCTCCTATTGCGAATGATGTCCAGGCTCTGCCTGGGTTTGTCCCTCTCAGTTGTGCCCCAGTTCCGTGAGTCTGATGTTCAGAGGATTGCTGGGGAGGAGATGGGTTGAGTCAGCTCCAGACTCACCACTGATCTCTTTGGAGTTCTTCCTCTTCTGGCCACAACCTTTGTCCTCTGGCTGGATCCAGGTGGGGGTGCGGTGCCTGAGACTCAGCACTCATCAGGTCCCTCCAAAATTTGTGCTTTCAGGATATTTCCTCTGGGTCATGATCAACCCTAAGTAGTTGATCTGCCAGTCACAGAGATTGGGTCTGTTGCTCCGTGGTGAGTAAGTCGGAGCACTTTCCTGCCCTGCCTTCAAGATGGTGGTGGGGTGCCTCTCTCAACCTCTCCAGTGGGACCCTGCCTCTAAGATTCCTTCACAGCCCCTGCTGCCAGTGTCTGGCCAGGCACTGAAGTGGAGAGGCAAAGCCTGGAGCCAGCAGTCTCTCCTGCTGCAATGATGAGGCAGATCCTGGAACTGGTAGCCTCTTCCTGCCACTTCTTCACAGGAAAACTTTTGTCTGTTAAAAAAAATGGCACTTGGCTTCTGTGACCTGGGAAGAGAAAGGGACCAAGCAGAGAAGATGCAGCACCAGCTGCTGCACCAGTAGGGCCCTGGCCACTTTCTCATGAGCCCCCACTTAGTCAGTCTCTCCAAGCATTTTCTTCCCAGGAAGGGCTTTGTTAATTTAAAAAAGTGGCACTTGGCTTTTGCATCCCAGGAATCACTAGGGCCCAAGCCAAGCAGCTACGGCACCCGCTGCTGCAGCAAGAGAGCCCCAGCCACTAGCTCCCTAGCCTTCACTCATTCAGCCACTCACACGTCCACTCACTCACCAGTGTGCACACAAAATTTTCCATATACTCACTCACTCACACCAGGACTCACATAGTCTGACCTACTTGGCTGCCATCTTCCCACCAATCCTGTCTTTCCATGTTTTTTTATAGATTGAATTAATTCCACATTTTGGTCTTCAAGTTCTGAGATTCTTTCTCCTGCTTGATTAATTCTGCTTTCCATGCTTGTCGCCTAGTTATTTATTTACTGGATAATATTTTTTTATGACCAAAATATCCATTATAAGTTCCTTAAGTGTCGCATCTTGTCTTTCTTGAGTCTTACCACACTTTCCATCCATTCTTTTATCCCTGTTGTATTCTGGGGCCAGTCGTTGGTAATTTCCATTGTTTGGGCTCTGAGGCCTGATTTTTTAAGGCATTTTCTATTTGTTACATTGGAAATTGCCTGTGTTCTTCCAGTGATTCTTTTCCTCATTTGTGGCAGATCTCTTTCTTTTCTCTTTAGTTTTGTTGTTCAGTGGCAGTGGGAGTGGCTTTCACTTCTGATGTTTGCTCGGTTCTCTATTCTTCCCTGGTCAGGGCTCTGAATTTTTTCTATTTTGAAACTGGGCAGTGAATGGGAAGTTTTGCTGTCTCTTGTAGCTTTGATAGCCAAATAAGGTAGAAAATGGGGAGCTAAGATTCAGAAACAACTTGCAAATCACAATGATTGTGTTATGGGTTCCCTGAGACTCCTTCCCCACCACCATTCTATAGGTTGATGCAATGAATATGTTTGTACCCCCTGAGTTAAAGATACTGTAACAGCAATGTGGAGAACAGAGAAGCGTAGAATAAAATAAGATGGACAAAAATAAATAAATAAAATTTAGAAACACAGAAAACCAAAGCAGAAACCAAATTAAGTGCACACACACACACACACACACACACACACACACACAAACTAAAACCAAAGTAAACTGGAAAAAAAATGCAAAGCAAACAAAAAAGAAAAAAAAAACAGGAAAACTGAACACACACTCACATATGCCCAACACAAAACAGAAAAAAGAAAAGAGAAAAAAAAGGAATTCAAATCAAACCTTCACACATACATTCATATAAACATTAAACTAAAGAAAGAGAAGAACTAAATGAAACAAAGCAAACAAACAAAAAAGCTGAAAGATAAACACCCAATCATTCATACATACACATAAACAGAAAACAAAAAATGAAAGAAGGAAACAAATAAAATAAAAAAAAAGTTGGGGGCTGGAATTCAGATTGAACCCTCACATACACATTCGTACATAAAGGGAAAAGGAACAACAACAACAAAGAAGCAAACAGAAAAACAAAAAACAACATGTCCTCTTGTGGCAGGCCCTATAATTGTTCTTGTCACCTGCTCATAAGTAAGCCCCTCTGTTGTCTCCTGTGGAGCTTTGGCACCATTCACAATCTCCCCAGTGTTCAGCCTGGGGAAGGAAGAGGAGTTGATGGGGGTGGATGGGGCTTCAGTCTTCCTCTTCCACTCTCTTATGGTTAGGGGGATCCCCTCCAGTGTAGAGGTATGGGATTGTCTCTTCCCCAGGTGCTGGCAGAGTGCACCCCAGCCATGCTTATCCTGGAGTAGAGACGTCCTATCATGACTGTTGTCCAGGCTCTGCTGGGGTTCGTCCCTCTCAGTCGTGCCATAGTCATGTGGGTCTAATGTTCAGAGGATTGCAGGGGAGGAGGGGGTTGGGTCAGCGCCAGACTCACCACTGACCTCTTTGGGGGTCTTCATCATCCTTTTCTGGTCACACTTTTTGTCCCACAGATGAATTAGTGTGGGGAGGTGGGGCATCTGAGACTCAGCACTCATCCTATCCCTCTGGCGTTTGTGCTTTTGGGATATTCCCTCTGGGTCATGATCAACCCCTAAGTAATTAACCTGCCATCACGGAGATTGGGTCTTTCAGTCTGTGATGAGCAAGCTGAATCACTTTCCTGCCCAGTTTTCAAGATGGTGGCAGAGTGCCTGTTTCATCTTCTCCAGTGGGGCTCTGCCTCTGAGCTCCCTTGCTGAACTCCGCTCACAGCCTTTGCTGCCTGTGTCTGGCCAGGTCCATCAATGGTGAGGCAGAGCCTAGAGCTGGCAGTCACTCTTGGCAGCTTCTTCCTGAGAAGGGCTTTGCTGATTTAAAAAAAATGACACTTGGCTTCTGTACCCTGGTCAGTGCTAGAGTCCAAGCAGAGAAGCTGTAGCACCAGTCGCTTCACCAGGAGAGTCCTGGCCACTTGCTCCCAAGTTCCCACTCAGTCAGCTATTCATATGCCCACTTACACACACGTGTGCAAAATTTTCCATACACTCACACTGGGACTCTCATAGTCTGATTGGTTCTGCTACGATCTTCCCAGAAGTCCTCCTATTTATTAACTTTTAACAACATTGATTAGATTATCTCTTTATGTAGAGATGTGAAATTTAACCCTCATTTTATGATGGTCTCCAATGTACTTTCCTTCCTTCCATTTATTCAATGCAATGATAAAATAATTTTTGTTTAAATCAATATTCGTTACATAATTATGAAAATACTGTTTTTAGCTGGGACACCTAATATACTGATATATTATGATCACATTTTGTTTCTTACCACTTCTTAGACTTAATAGTTAATTTTTTTATTGTTTTCCATGGGCTTATCACTGCTAACCCCATATTCTTTGAAAGAGTTGGAAGCCTCTCCTCACTGTGATTAAACACACCAGGTAATCTGTCAGTTCCATGTTTTCCCACTTGAGAGTGTGAAAGAAAAATAGAATCTCAGGACCCCAAACTCACTATGCTAAAGGGAAAGTTATGCTTGGGAAGTGAGTCACCAATGCTTCCTTCCTTTTGTTCCCAAACAGATAGCTGTAATTTCACAATCCCTTGTCATAGCCTCACTTCCTCTATCCTTCTTTTCACAGGTTTACTTTGTCTTATGTAAAATGTAGATTTACTGAGCGCAAGACATTGTCTAGTTGACTTTTTCCTCTGCTCTTTTTACATGTAAAATATAGATTTACTGAGGCTCATCAGAGATTCATAAGGATGTAATTATCTGCCTCACTGTCTACCTAGCTTCCGTCACCCCCCCAGTCCCATCTCCTTTCCCCCTGACTAGTTCTTTCTCCTTTGATTTACAGAAGTCATCAAAAAACCTTTTTGGAAAAAGTGCAGGTCACAGATTTTTGTGTTTCTTTTTTCCAGCATGTCCTTAACCTTGACTAGAGAAACGTCTGGTTGATTAAGACCAGCCTCAGGCACTTTTTGGTTAACAAGAGCAATTTATTTTTCTGCTCAATTTGAAATATTAGATTTTTCAGCTTGCTGCACAGTTCTCATCCCAGGGCTTCTCTCGACCATCATTCTAGACATATCTTTCACCTATCTCTTTTTTTTTCTCACGAGGGTTGAATAACTTGTTTCCTGATGCAATACCCTCGTTCTGGAAAGTACACTTTTCAGCAGTTTTCTGACTGGGCATGCCTGGACATCTACACTTAAACATCAATCAGTTTCAATGGGTATGAAATCCCAGACTGAAAATCATTTTCCCTAGAGGTTCAAAGGTATGATTTCTTTTGTCTCTAGCTTTCAGTATTCCTAGGGAGAAATTTGATAGTATACTTTTAATTATTTGTAAATGATCTATGTGTTTTTTCTTCTCTGGAACTTTTCCAGATCTTCTCTTTAAACCCAGACTTCTGGAGTATGGCACAGCAAGGGTTTTTCAATCACTAAGTTGGTCCTTCAATGAGTACCTTTCTTCTAGAAATATAGGTTCTGAGAATGCTTTGTATATTATTTCTTTGATATTTTTCTATCCTACATTTTTTCCTAGACTTTCTTTCTGGTACTAGAACCTCCCAGGTTGATCCTCTAATTTTCTGGTCTTTTAAAAAACATTATTTTTTATTTCTTTGTCATTTTGTTCTACTTTCTGAGAGAGATCCTTGAGATCTTCCCAATGATATCAAATGTGTGTGTGTGTGTGTGTGTGTGTGTGTGTGTGTGTATTCCTGCTCTCACCTTTCAGTTTTGAAGAATTCTTTTTCAAATTCTATGACAGGAATGAACAGGCGACAGAACTCCTCAAGGTCCATTCTGAGGCCTTGTGCAAAACACCATGGGTCGTAATCAAAATCAGTAAGACTTCATTCCTTCTTTAGGCAGCTTACAGTCTAATAGGGAAGTAAAGCTATAAAAATAAATAGTAATAATGTTGGGCATAGGCATGTGAAGTAAAATGTTTTTCCAAGGAGGAAGAGATTGTATCTGACTGAGAGAAACCCCTTTAATGAAGGAAGAAATGTATGCAAAAGACCTCACAATTGAGGAAAGAGAGAATGGGCAAGAACAAGGGACAGAATGCAGGACGCAGAAAGGATATTCGAGAAGAGAAGGTAGTCCAATTTGGTTGGTCCCCAGTTAGCAAGATAAGTCTGACCACGTGGACAGGGCCATGGTAAGAATGACCTCAAGTGCCACACTGAGCAGTCTGTGCTTACTTCTGTAGCCAATAAGACATGTGCATATAGTCAGACCTACTCAAAATGACAGCAAACATCCTTGATATACATCCGCCTCCCTCTTTCTTGTTTCTGATTAATGGCCTTCCACACTCACACTTTGAACATGCAATATCCTTGAACCACAGTAGTAGTCTCTTAAGTTGTTTTCCTCCCTGTGTTCATTCTCCCCTTCGATTTATTCTTTATACATTATCCAGTGAACTTTAAACATGCAAATTAAATTATCTTAGAAGTTTTGGTATGTTGTATCTTTATTTTTGTTTGTTTCTAGGAATCTGTCTAGGTTTATTTCTGTCTTGATTTCTGTGCAAACTCAAAAGACATTCAGGAGCATGTCGACAAATTTCCAGGTATTTGCATGTTTTTGAGGGTTCCTGTTGGTGCTGATACTTATTTTTATTCTACTGTGATTAGAGAAGTTGTTTGGTATAACTTCAACTTTTTTGAAATTTGTTCAGGCTTGATTTATGTTTGAGTATGTTCCATATGCAGATGAGAAGAACGTATATTCTGTGGTTGCTGGATAGAGTGTTTTGTACATTAGATCCAATTGGTCATGTGTTGAGCTTAAGTCCTGGATTTCTTTGTTAGTTTTCTGCCTCGATGATCTGTCTAAAGCTGTTAGTGGGGTGTTGAAGTCCCCACTATTATTGTAGGGCATCGGTGTCCTCTCTTCAATTAATTTTTTTATAAATCTGGGTACTCCTATGTTGGGTGAGTGCACACTCAAAAGGGATATTTCTTGCTGACAAATTGAGTCATTTATCATTATGTAGTGTCCTTCATTGTCTTTTTTAACTTTTATTGGCTTAAATTCTGTTTTATCTAATATATGAGGTCTGGCAATTAAGTTCACGAATCCACCACATGCAGTTACATTGACAGCACACTGTAGAAACCACTTGGTAAGGTTTCATAACCTTAGTATATCAGTGTCTCACAGCTGTGTTCATGTTGATGTGTGGTGGTGTCTTGTTGACTGGCATTTATTATTGTTGCATATTTTTGTGTAACATTGTGAGAATGTCAAAACTTGAATTAGAACAATGAACCAACATTAAATTTCTTGTTAAACTTGGCAAGAGTGGAAGTGAAATCAGGGACATGTTAGTCCAAGTTTATGGGGATAATGCCATGCAGAAAACAACAGTATATACATGGATTAAATGTTTTTCTGAGAGGAGAGAAAACACTGATAAAAAGAGGTCAGGATGGCCAGGAATAAGCAGAACTGACCAAAACATTGCAAACATTCATTGGAATTGTGTATCAAAATTCATCTGAAAATCTTGGCATGAGAAAGGTGTGTGAAAAAATTGTCCTGAAGGAGCTCTTGCATCGCAACTATGGACAGGCTCACACAGCACTGTCTGTGAGGGAGTTTTTAGACAGTAAACAAATAACTGTATTGGAACACCCTCCCTACTCAACTGATCTGGCCTCCAATGACTGTTATCTTTATCTGAAGATAAAGGAAATATTGAAAGGCAGACATATTGTTGACATTCAGGACAGCTGTACAACCATTCCAGAAAAAGAGTTGCAAAATTGCTTTGATGGGTGGACTATGCTGGCATTTGTGCATAGTTTCCCAAGGGGAATACTTCAAAGGTGGCCATAGTGATATTCAGCAATGAGATGTAGCACTTTTTCTAGGATGAGTTTGCAAACTTGTCAGACCCTGTAAGAATAGTGACTCCGGCTCTTGTTTGTTTTTTATTTGTGTGGAAGATATTTCTCCAACCTTTTTCCTTGAGCCTGTGGGTGTAATTTACAATGAGGTGTATTTCCTGGAAGCAGCAAAACTATGGATCTTGCTTCTTTATACAAGTTGCCACGCTGTTCCTTTTGAGAGGCTTGTTCAGTCTGTTAACATTTTAGTTAGCTATTGATATGTGAGGATTTGTTCCTGCCATACGGTTGTTATGAAGTTGTTTTGTGTTCTAAGCTGTGTGATTAATTTGTGTGGTTTGTAATTTATGTGCTTACATGTGCTTTTGTGGTAACAGTTGACCACTGCACATGGTGTAAAATTCATATTCCTTTCCATTACCTACAAGATTCCCATATCTTTGGCTCCTGATTTCATCTTAAACTTCATGTCATACCGCTTTCCTTTTCATACCCTATGTGCCAATAAAATGTCAAATTGGTCTTCCTTCTGTTCCTTTAACATGACAAGCTCTTACCTGTCTTGGGCATTTGCACTTGCTGTTCCCTTTACTTGAGATGCTGTTTTTTAATAGCTCCTTTCATGATTGCTTCCCATGTGTTTTGTAGATGGTAGATAAAATGTCATTTCACCAAAGTGATTTTCTCTGGCTATCATATCTACCCCCTTCCTCCTCTAACTCTGTTGTATTGCTCTATTTCTTTCTTTTGAATCACTTTCTTTAGTATGTGATTATTTTGTTCAGTTTGTTATCTGTTTATTATCCCTCTAGAAATTGCCCTCCAAGAAGATAAAGATATTGTCTTTCATATGTTCTTCTTGGTCCACAATGCCTAGCATAGTGCTTAGCACATAAAATCATTTGATAAGCATTTGTGGAAGGAAGGAATAAATGGATAAGTTATTATTTGAAATGCTTCTCATTTTGATTACATTTACTCCTAGAATATTGAGTGACTCCATGAGAATTTCTTGCTTTAACTGCATCATCTCATTTTTTAAAAATATCTACATTATTGCTTATTTTTGGAACTGGTTAATCTGCTATTTTATAAGCTCTATAATGGAAGAGACTAGTTCTCTGACTTTAAACATGTCATTCTTGGTGTTTAACCATAGTACAGGCTCAATAAATATTTTTATAAAGACGTCTGCATGATAAGGAAAGGTATGTAAAAAATTAAAAGGTAACTTATTGGTGGGGCGTTTTCTTACATGGGAGGCAAGAGGCTTCGTTCTAATTACACATAAAACATTTATCACAATATTACTGTTATTAGTTTTCCTTGTCCTGGATCTACTGATAAAGGACTCTTTGACCTTGGGCACATTGACATATACTACTGCATTTTCGTTTCTTCATCTGCAATGTAGAAGTGATGTTGTGCCTCAATTGCATCTGAATTCCCTGGGGTGCTCATTAAACATGCATTTTCTTGGTCTTTACCTGAATTTCCACCTGTCCAGCATCTCCAGCACCGGAGTGTGGGGATCTGAATTTTTAACAAGCCCTTTCTGTGATTCTTATGCAGGCTGAAGTCTAAGAAGCACTATTGATAGAGTGTATTAAATATTCTTCTTCTATGACTCTGAATTCTCCTATGTAGCTGAAATAGTGTATATTAACCATCTGGTGAGAGAAAGAGAGATCTATATTCCTTAGTTATTGCTCATGTAGATTGCGATTGCAGGAAGTTTCCTAGTAATTCTTGTCAACTGCTAAGCAATGTGCTGTTTTGTGTGAGTAATGGTTTATTCTTTGCATTATATTGTATTAAATTACATTATTTCTCATGCTTTGTGTCTCAGGGAAAAATAAAACCATGGTATGGTAATTTATCTTCAAAAATTTTCCTGCTTATATAGATCACATAGTTCATGAGTCAGATTCTTCAAACATAACTTTGGGGGAGTAACTCATGTGTTTTGGGAAGCCGCATTAAATTCTCCCATCTTAGGGTCCAACTTGGCACACTGATGTCATTTATTTTGCAGTATAATTGCAACAAGAGGATGTGGGATTTCAATGGTCAGCGAGAACTACTGAAGACCAACTGGGGACAGAAAGTGGCCCTCTATTGAGGAAGAATGTGTGATACAAAGAAGGAAAAATGCTTGCAAAAAACAAAAACAAAAAAGAATAATTTTTCTCTCTCTGGGCAATTTAGAGAAGGTCTTTGGGACAGGATAAACTGAATGAGCAATTGTTAACCACATTTCCAAGGAAGGAGGGAGTAGCAAGACTGCAAACTGAAAATTAGCACAGGTGTAGGAGGAGGATAGACGTGGGCTTCGGGGGAGAAATAACCTTTAGCTGGAGGCCCAGCTAAAAGAGAATTAATTTCTGCCTCCTTCCAAGATTCACTATGTTTAATAGTGTCATAGAATAATTCTCATTAGCTGAAGATGAGAACGCAAAGGCACCCAATTTTCACTTGCGTGAAAATTTGGGAAAGGATGACTCTAACAAGGATTTGGCATAAGGGAAGTAGTTTTCAGACCAAGACTGGCCAGGAATTTAGTGTTTACATGTCATCTGTCCACTAATGTTTCACACACATGCACACACATACAATATGCATACATACACAATACACCTCCAATATGTGTATAATAATTTCTGTTAAATAGGTTTCTTAATATAACTTGGTTGAGAATTCTTATATTTCAGAAATTTCCATACATGCTTAGAATCATTCAACAAGAGCTTTAAAAGTTAATTATACTGGGACACTCATCAAAACTTGCATTCATGAATAAATGAAATAAGAATAGGAACAGTGACAATCGTGGTGCTACAATTTTACCACTTAGAAATTACTTCTGTCGTCATCCTCAGCAGCCAGGCATCATTTCATTAGTTCTTACTACGATCTGGTAGGGCAGATCTTATCTCCCAACACTCAAGAAGTGAAAGTGGTTTGCCCATAGTAACAATGCTACTTAGTGATGTGAATGGCTAAGAGAAGAAGTTATTTACTTTTTTATCAGAGAAGGCCTACCCTCAGTCTGCTTCATGTTTTGAAGCTTGGTCCCATGCTCCAAGGTATAGAGGTAGAAACTCTAAAGGAGAAACTCTAAAAGAAAAGTGTTGGGACTCTTAAGCCTATAAATTAGCTTGCACTAAAGAGCATCATTACCTGGAAATTCTAGGATTGGACAAGCCTGGTGGGTCCCCTTTCAGTGAATAGGGACATGGACAGCTCTAGTGAGCCTTGTGTTAATGTCTAGACAGTGCTCAGATGGGAGGACCAATGTCAGTACTACTTTTCCAGAAACAACTTGACTGGGCAGATTGCCACTCTGCAGTCAGACGCCAACTGATTCTGCACTTTGGTACACCACCTGCAAATTTTCCAGTCTGTATTTTACGTAGCACTGAAGCACCCTAGATACTCACAAGCCTAAGAGGATCATAGGGTAGCTAATGGAAAGTGGGGAAAAGAGCTTGATTCTGACTTGTTCCTATCATGTGTTTGGGGCAGAGCTTGAATACCCATTCTCTAGCAAAGTAATGGGACATGGTATGAACTCCCATCTAAGGAAAGGAAGAATGTTTCTGGATGAAAGATCTTTAAAAGAGATATCTTCAGTAACCAGTGAAGGACATCAAATAAGGACACGCAAAACAGAACTGCCACATTGAAGAAGCTAAGCAATTGATTCTAAAGGTTAACAGGATTTTACAGTGTATTTATGACTTTCAGTTTCTGGAAAAATTAAGCCACTCAGTGAACACCAGACAGCAAATTACTAGAGGAACTATGAGAAGAATCCTCATCTGAGAGTTCTTTTCCTGTTTCCACACCCTGTCTCCCAAGATGAGTGGTTCATTCGTGGGCAAAATAGTGCATAAGCACCTGTTTGTCTAGCCAAAAAGTGAAGCCCCAGGGTGCTGTACTGTGTCTTCCCAAGTTCGGAAAGGCATGCTAATTAATGAAAGACTTATACCCCTAACCATTCTACTAAAAGCCTCAATTTCCCTTCTTAATGCCTGAGAGCAAAGTGTAAAGACCTGCAAATGCACTGCACTGTGGAAATATATCAGCTGTAAAAAAGCAGTTCGTCATAAACTGTGCATTCTCTCTTTTCAATGTGCCATAGGTCATCTGGATGAAAAAAAATCAGAGCTCCAGAAAGTCATCTATTCCTGTAGCCTGTTTCCCACATAAAAACCCCATTGCTTCTGCCACAGTGAATCTGGGTCCTTTGGCTGAGTATGACTTAGCAGGCGTAGACCTCCAAGTGCAGCAACACCCAGCAGGAACAGATGGAGTTCTAAGCAGCCAGACAATAATTTCCTAATGCAAGTGCTGGGAGCTAGAGCCAAGCACGTTTCATTTCTTAGCCTCCCTATGGTGCCAAGATTGATGAACAGAACATGAGGTTTTCCAAGATAACGTATGCAAGCAACCTACTTACAGCAGGCTCTTCTTAAGTGTCACATTCTTTCTCTACTTGGTAAGTGGAGACCAGCTATTAGTGAGATCACCCAACAGTGACCCACAGCGGAGGACAGAAAGCTTGAGGGGTTAAAGCCTGCATGTGGATAGCACAGAGGATAACTTAAAATCACCAGATATGTTCCCTTTTACCTCATTTGGTATGACAAATACATGAGGCTTTACCTACACTTAATTTAAAAGGGACAATGCTTGTAAAAGCACATGGGAAAGTGCCTAGCACAGAGAAGCACTGCTATAATAGAAATTACTACTAGTAAAATCTGGTATGAATAGAATTAAGGTTAGCCCTGCTATTATAATTGCAATAATTATTGCTATTACAGTCATGATGACTATTATCAGGGTTGTTGAACAAGAGATCACAAAGGAGCACAAGAAGAAAGATAATACATCCAAGACTAAAATAGAACCTACAGAAAGCAATTCTTCAACACCAACACCTATGTTATTGGTCTTTAAAGAAAAATTTTGGTAATGTAATAGTTTCCCAAGAAAGTCCCATTTATTGATGGGATTTCTAAAATTGTGGCAGCCTGATGCAATAAGCAGATAAATCCTTCACTATATCCCTCCAATCCTATGATATACTAGATTATCTCTTTTCTCCTGGCTGTCATCTCCCTTATGCCCTGGATCCAGTCTCCTAAACCCTTTAAAAAGAGCATGAGAATATCTCGAAGCTTAGGTGAAGTGAGTGCTAGTGCTCCACACAGGCTTGTAAAATCACAGGTATGCTGGGAAGCCGTGTGCAGCAGTAGTGGCCCATAAGCTCTGGCACATATAGCTTCTACTCCAAGTCAGGGGCTGAATGACCTTGAAAGACTCCTAAGGAACTCTGAGCTTCAGTTTCCTCCTGTGTGAAAATTGGGATAATAACACCAAGTTCTCAGTGATGTTGAGAAAGGAAAATTATCAATGAATGTGGTCAAAGCACCTAGAACAAAGAGATAATGCAAAAATAATGTATTTTCTTTCTATGCTAGTTGTCTCTAATCAGCGCTCCTAATTAACCCCCATTGGAATAACAGCCCTAACTTCTTCCTCTCTGTTCTCAATATGGCTTATGTCCAACTTGCAAATATTCTCCTACTTAACTTTCAAAATAATGAGAATACTTATAATAAAAAATTTCTTTTTAAATATATTTTATTTTAAAGATGTGGGGTACAATTCAGGATTAGGTATACAAGTGAACATTATACAGGTAAAGTTTGAGCCTCCCTTTCGTCCCCACTTTGCTTGGTTTGAGATCAGTTACCCTTATTGATATTGTGCCCCTGCCCCTGGCAGAATCCCGCTATTGCCAATCCCTTTCTTATAGTTATAATAAAAAATTTCTAAGAAGAGATTTTGGTCAAAAATACAAAACATGAAAAGGATCAAAACCTGCAAATCCAACAGCCAATATGAATATTGGCTGTTGGATTTGCAGAGAATATGAAAAATTCTCTGGAGTAATGCAAATTAATGTAAGATATCAATTTATAATCACCAGATTGACAAATTCAAAAAGTAATAATACCTACTCATTGCATTGTAAAAAAAAAGGGGGGGGGTCCATTTAAGTGCTGCTTTAGGAAATATAATTGTTTGATCCTTTTGGAAAAGAAACCTCTCCTTCTCTCTCTCTCTCTCTCTCTCTCTACACACACACACACACACATACATATATTTCACATATACATATATTATATATACATCCATATATATTTATTTATATACATGAACATAGATGCACAAGCACACACATATATTTACACACATACATATGCACACACAAGCACATATCTTTTGCCATAATAGTCCTATGTCCTTTTCCTGGGAATCTATTTTTTAGAAATAGAAACACCAAAACAAGCATGTTTTACAACTCTGGGATGGTAAAAACCTAAAATAATACAAATATCCATAACAATACAGATGGTCCAAATATTTGGTTAACTTGTGTTGCATGCATTTG
The DNA here is from genome assembly GCA_963574415.1 of Tarsius wallacei. Taxonomy (NCBI): domain Eukaryota; kingdom Metazoa; phylum Chordata; class Mammalia; order Primates; family Tarsiidae; genus Tarsius; species Tarsius wallacei. Next base: position 56,672 of record CAUYQG010178379.1, on the reverse strand, counting down.
GTGGAATATTATGAAACTAGCTGAATCTGTCAATTTACTTGAAAAGATTTCCTTAATATATTAATAAAAATAACAAGATATAGAAGAAATCAATTTCATTTTTGGAAAGAAAACAGTGGCAAACATACCTCTATTTTCCATGCACTTGTGTGTATGTGACTAAGTATATAAGCATGGAGAAGTCAATAAAAGGAGGCCCAGTGGGCAACTACATTACAGAAACCCCATTCTTATTTTCAGGTGATAAGTTCAAAGACACCCCACTCCCAATGCCTGAAACCACAGATAGTATCAAACTATATATGTGTATATATATATATATATATATACATGCTCATATATATGGATGGAGAGGGAGGAAGAGAAAGAGCATGAATTTTTCCTCTTCACGATTTAATTGGTAGAAAAATTTTTCTTATAGTAGATCTTAGAAACTTCAGCACATTAAAAAAATTTCCTTATTAAACCAAGAATTTTCACCTTTTCACTAAAAGGAAGCACTTTATGGCTTCTTTTTGGCATCTCTGAATTGCCAGTATCACTTTTCCTGCACTTTATGCCCCTTATTAAATAAAATAAGGGCGACTTGAACACAACCATTGCAAAACCAGGTCATCCAATTTGATAATGATTACTAAGTGATTACAGTGTGGGTAACGTAAATAGCATAGATATGTTGGGCAAAGAGATGAGTCTATCCCCAGTGGAATGGAGCACACGATTTCATGATCCTACTCAGAACGGCGTGCAACTTAAAACTTACGAAATTCTTATTTCTGGAATTTTCCACTTAATATTTTCAGAACACATATCACAGTGTATAACTGAAATTGTGGAAAGCAATACCATGAGGGGGATTACTATATTTCTCTATGGTGTGTCTACATGTTGCAGAGAAAAGGGAGAAACAATGGAAAGGGAAAATTTGGCAAAACCAGAAGTCTGCATAATTATATCATAATCATATTATATCAGTGCATAGGATGTATGGGGTCTATGATTACAAAAAAAACCCCTACATTTATATTGTATTCCAAATTTTTGTAAAACTATGTAGCTATGCATATATCAAGTGATACATAAAAGGATGGCCATTCAAGTAGTAAAGGTGGTTACCATGATAACACTCAGGAAACTTTTCTTCTGTTTTGTTAGAATACTTTGCATTGAACATGCATTATTTTTATAATCAGAGAAAAGCTATTTTTGCTGTACAGAAAAGAGAGGGAGTGATGCCCAGGCTGAGTCCAAGAATAAGGAATAGCCTTTAAAACTCTTTTTGAATTTGTTTCATATCCTGGAGAAATCTAGAATGTGTGGCAAGCTGGGTAACTCAAGAAGCAGACTGTGAGTTGGAGTTCATATGCAGGATGTATATTAGGAAGAGTGCTAGATTCACACCTAGGGAAGGGGATAAGGAAACACGACAGGGTAGAGTGAGAAGTGGAGCTGTCGTGCTCCTCCAGTGATAGCCTCGGCTGTCCCCACTGGGAGCTCTTGAGTTAAAATGGCCCTTCAGAGTTGCCCAGGTCTTTATAAGCTGAGCCAAGATGTCCAGGTGGTTATAATCACCACCCCCATATGGATCAGTCATAGGTATGGGTATCTGAAAGAGTGTACCTGAAGGCAATTCCTGAAGAGGTTGAACCTGAGGATGGTCTCTGACAACACTCCCAGCAGCTGAGGCATCAAGTCCTTCATTGAAGGCAGGCCCTCAGTAAGTGCATCTTACCATCCTCCTAGGATAGCCCCAATGATTCCGGTGATCCAGGAATGCTGCTATCCTGACTGAAGTCCAGCTTCTTCTGCAGGATCAGATCCCAAGTTCAACTGAAAGAGAGAGTTCCATGGGATAATTGGTTTGTCATGATGGTAGGTTTCTTGTGGAACCATACAGCACTCAGAACCACAACCAGGGACAAGCATTTACTAAGTTTCTACCATGGGCCAGGCACTGAGTTAGGTTCTGTGAAGAAAGAAAAGATAACCAGGGCTACTCCCCATCCTCTCTCAAGAAGTTTTCATAGGAGAAAAAGCATATCACACAACACCAGCCCTACAAGGCAGCAAGTGATAAGTTCTGCTGGACAGGGAAAAATGTGCTAGAGGAAGGTGGAGGAGGGGCGTATCTCAATACTAAAGCATGAGTATTGTGAATTGAGCAAATTAGATGACTTTGGGAACTACATTCACACTTCCAGATGCTGCAGAAACAGCAGGCAACTGTGATGTCACAGAAAAACATAAAACTAGAAATTGGTATATATGGGTTCAAATCATGTTTCTACCCTACTTATTCATAGATTTGGGGCAAGGTGTTTAAACTGTATAAATCACCCTTTTCCCATATGTCAAAGGGAAACAGAGCGTATCTTTCAGGACTGTTTTTAGAATAACATGATGTAATGCCGGATATTACAGTAGGTGCTACGAGAATGACAAAGAATAAGGAAGCTTTGTAAAGGGTTAAATTCTACACAAACATGAGGTAAAATTGTTGTTATGTTATTAAGTTGTAGTTTATTCAGCCATGAGATTTATAATGAGTTTCCGCAGATAATCAATTTCACGGGATATTGTTGGATGATATACTACTCTCTAATGGCTTCCCAGGAAACTCTTGGGAATATTTGAAACATAGAAAAGAGCTCTCAGCACAATTTTATATTAGACATGTTAATTAATAAAATTATATAATAAATGTATCAAATATGATGTGGAAGGAGGACTTTTATATTGACACCAATAGTTCATGATCAAACTCAGGCAGCATAATATATTTCCCTGACCCCAAACCCTGTTCATTTATCCTTTTCTCAAGCAAGCACACAGTCTTGTGGATGCTATTACCTCTGTGATCAGCATCTCAATGTTTGCTAGGACTCTGTTAAATGTGCTGAATCTTAGAAGCATCCCAAAATTTCCTTTTAGTCAACTGTCCAGCAAATGACTATTTCATCTTTCCTGGCACCTACACACTTTATCTAGTGCTCACATACCAAAAGGAGATAAATTGTTTATCCCACCCCATGTTATGCTGAGTATTATTATTTATTTCCTGTCCCTGATTTACCAGTGGATTTTGTACCTTATTCCCTGACTCTCTGCTTTTCCTCCTGCTATCCTTCAATGCAGAGGTGGTGCCACAGAGTAGTTTTAGGAATGGGATACATTTTGTTTAACCTTCCTGCTCTTAAATCTCCATCAGACGCCCTGACTCTCAGGCCACTGCTTATTATTTGAAATAGATAATTGTTATTTTCTAAATCTGAAGTAATGTATGAGTGAGAGCATATTTACCAAAATTTGCTATTTTAATGTATCTGTAGTAGACAGAACGGATTAAAAACATCAGCAACTGCATGCTTACTCTGCAAATGTAGCTTCAAAACAAGTCTCATAGCCTCTCCTTTCCAACCAGGTTATTGCTCCTAAGCTTCTGCCATCTAGAAAATTTAGAACCACTGCTGTCTTACAGTGGCTGTGTTTATGAAGATTTCTCAGTTCCTTAATCCCAAGCTTCTCCACTCTGGCTGCACTGAAACCAAGAAATACAATCTGTAATCATGGCCTGAGAAAGCTAGTTCCCCTCACTGAAAAAGCAACCCGAACCCTTACTCACTCCATGCCCATATTCCAGCAAGTCAGTTTACAGAGTCAGGAAAAATAGAAGGACTAATCATGGCAGAATAGACACAGTCGTTGGGTGGAGGCAGGGGGCACAGATGCAGAACATTGAAATCAGAATGATTCACAGCTGCCATGTCACATAGCCGTTCTTATTAATGACCCAGAAGGCAGACAACATGTTGCAGAACACTTTGGAAGGAGGCAAAAGTTTCTGCTGCATTGTATCAGAAACCCCCTTTTTTGCCAACAGAGTTCTGCATTTATTTCTATATCTACTTCTAATTGGATGTTCTTCTAGGAAATCTGACTATATCCTTAGTTTCAGTGGGTAGGTCTTATATGTCTTAGCCAGCAGTACTCTAACTCTTTGGTCTCGGGAACTCTTTACACTCTTAAAAAATTGAGGACTCTAAAGAGCTTCTGTTTTGTTGCTTATATCTATTCACGTGTCATTTTAGAAATTAAAACTGAGAAATAATTCCAAATATTTACATATGAACTTATTTAAAAACAAAAAAAAGCCTGCTAAATATTTACATGAGTAAAATTTTCAATGAAAGTTTATTTTTATTTTAAAGATGTGGGGTACAATTCAGGATTAGGTATACAAGTGGTCATCATACAGGTAAAGTTTGGGCCTCTCTTTGGTCCCCACTTTGCCTGGTTTCAGATCAGGTACCCTTATTGATGTTATGTCCTGACCCCCACCCACCGTGGCAGTATCCCACTACTGCCAATTCCTTTCTTATAGTATTATGGTAAATGTTCAGGGTCCACGGTCCACTTATGAGTGTGAACATGTGGTACTCTTTTCTTTGTTTCTGGGTCATTAATAAGAACGGCTATGTGACATAGCAGCTGTCAATCACTGGGTATGATAGACTCTAAATCCATTCAAGTTGCTGCGAAGTCCATATGTTTGTCATTTTTTATGGCTTTGCAATATTTCATTGTGTATATGTGTCACATTTTAAAAATCCAGTCCAGTATCTATGGGCAGCATGTTTGGTTCCATGTTTTTGCTATTGTGAATAGTGCTGCAATAAACATGCATGTGCAGGTATCTTTTTTGTAGAATGATTTGAGTTCCTCCAGGTATATTCCCAGCAGAGGAATTATTGGGTCATATGGAAGTTCAATGTCTAGTTCTTTTAGAAATCACCAAAAACAAATTCTTTAAAACAAAATGAATAGCAAGAGATGGATGATGTCCCCAGTGTCTGTTATTTCCATCTTTGTGACCATCTAGCTCCCACAAATGAGTGAGAACATGCAGTGTTTGGTTTTTTGTTTCTGAGTTAGTTTACTTGGGATGATGATCTCTAACTCCATCCATGTTGCTGCAAAGGACATAGTTTCATTCTTTTTATGACTGCATAGTATTCCATGGTGTATGTATACAGTATTTTTATTATCTACTGATCGGTTGATGGGCATTTAAGTTGATTCCATATCTTTGTGAATTGTGTTGCAATGAACATATGGGTGCAGGTGTCTTTTTTATATAATGACCTCTGTTCCTTAGGGTAGACACCTAGTAGTGGGATTTCGGGATCAAATGGTAGATCTATTTTAGTTCTTTGAGTAATCTCCATACCACTTTCCATAGAGGCTTTACTGATTTATACCCCCACCAAGAGTATATAAGTGTTCCCTTTTCTCTGCGTCCAAACCAGCATCTATTGCTTTTTGATTTTTTTTAAATTATGGCCACTCTTACTGGTAAAAGGTGATATATCATTGTGGTTTTAGTTTGTATTTCTCTGATTATGAGTGATGCTGAACATTTTTCATATGTTTGTTGGTCATTTGTATATCTTCTTTTGAGAGATGACTGTTCATGTCGCTTGCCCACTTTTTAATGGGGCTACTTGCTTGTTTCTTGATGATTTGTTTGAGTTCATTGTAGATTTTGGATATTCATCCTTTGCCAGATGTATAGTTTGCAAATATCTTCTCCCATTCTATAGGTTGCTTGTTTGCTCTGTTTATTTCTTTTGCTGGACATCAATAAGGGGGAAGGAAAGAGGAGGTTTAGGGTTCAGAAACTACCTATGGGGCACAATGTTCACTATCTGGGGAATGGGCCACCTGAGACCCAATCCCCACCACTACACAATATGTCCATGTAACAAACATGCATGTATACCCCCTGGATAAAAACAACAACAACAACAACAACAACAACAACAACAACAACAAAAACAGCCTTCTGCTGGAAGAGCTGTATTAGCCAGGGTGGTTGCATATCCTGGGTGGTGTCTTCCCTAAGGGTTTTCTCTCAGTTCTTTATGGCTCTACACTATTGTTCCCCCTTCCCCTTCTACAACATGGATCAACTTTTATATCATCTCACAAGCACAGTTCAGAGGTGTGCCTTTCCCAAGCTTCTCAGGAAAGAGTTGCATTTTGTCCTAGCACCTGACTTCCGGCAACAAGAGTCTTTCATATTTGATCAGCAATTAATTACAATCACTGATGCTTTATGACCTGACAAAGTCCTTCATCCTAATGCTTTAGTCATTGTCTCCTGCATTTTGAGGGGTCTCAGTGATCATCTCCTTCCCAACAGTTCACAAAGGTACCAGCTTAGATAATCTTTAAAAAAATTATTTTAAAATATGGGGTATAATTCAGGATTAGGTATATAGGTGATCATCATACAGGTGAAGTTTGAACCTCCCATTGGTCCTCACTTTGCCTGGTTTGGTATCAGGTATGCTTATTGATGTTATGTGCTCCCCTAATCCCTCCGTCCATTGGCACTGACCCACTACTGCCAAACCCTTTCTTTAGTATTATAATAAATGTCCAGAATCCACATTAGATAGATTTTCAAGGCTGCAGCTGAGGCAGTGGCTGAATCATGCAAGTCAAGTTTTGACATTGAATAGGTCAATGAATTATCTTTGAACAATGTATCCTGCCTCTAACTCAGAGGTCCCCAATATCCAGGTCACAGACTAATATACTGGTCTGTACAGGTACTGGTCCATGGCCTGTCAGGAACCCAGCCAGACAGCAGGAGGTGAGCGGCAGGTAAGGAAGCCAGTGGAGCTTCAATTGTATTTACAGCCTCTCTCCAGTTCTCACATTATGGCCTGAGCTCCGCCTTCTGTCAGATCAGTGGCAGCATCAGATTCTCATAGGAGCACAAACCCTATTATGAACTGTGCATGTGAAGGATCTCAGTTGTGTGCTTCTTATAGTAATCGAATGCTTCATGATCTGAGGTGGAGTGGAGAGGGTGATGCTAGCACTGGGGAGCAGCTGCAAATACAAATTAACATTGGCAGTGAGGTTTGACTGCACAGAGGCCATAATAAATCAATTGCTTATAGACATATCAAAACCCTGTCAATGAGTGGCAAGTGATTTGATGTTCTTCAGTTGTACAGCTGCATTTAATGGCAGGCTTTAAGTTAGTATCCAACACTTATTTCAGTGTGTGTGTGGCCGGCCCATTATTCTACTTACCACTTCCATCATGCACAGGGTGAGGGGTGGTGACCTTACTCTCTTAGCTAAAGATGGCCTAAACTTGCTATCTGTCAGACATATGATTTGGTGACCCTCAAAGTACAAATAAAAATGTGCAAAACTTAAAAAAGATGAATGGCTTTACATTTTCACAAAATCTTTAATATTTGATTCAACAAAATACAGCAGGCTTTCCCTATCAGCTTCTGCATTCAATCTGTTGCAATATGTTGTTTTCATTAAAGTATATGAAGAAAATCTGTCCTCTCACAGATACATAGTTGGAAAAGCAGAAGTATTTAAGCAAAAAACCCTTTCAGATAATTGTGGATATTTCTCTGATACTACACTAAATCTTGACAAGTGGTAGCTTCTCAAAGTTAGCTGATGAAACTAAAACCATGGACTTTTCATCTGTCACATTAAAAGCCATTGACTTATACTAAATGTTGAATGAAGCTTTTTCATACATAACTTTGTAATGTCATGAATTGACCACTAAAAGGATATTGGTTTATGGGGAGTGATATAATTTTTCTTCAAATTTTAATATAAAAATACCACAAAATTACATTCATTAATCTAACCTATAATCTCATTAAAAAGATATTTAGGTATTTGGAAGGTGTTAAATTCATGGTGGCAGAGACAAATATTCCAGAATTCTAATTTTTCCCTGAACATTCACATTTTTTCATTGGCAACAAACACAGTCAGTTATTGTCTTGTCTTTTTTTTTTTTCCTGTTCCTTCTCTCTCTTTCCTTTCCTCTCCATCTCCCTTCCCTCTTCTCCCTCTCCGCCTCTCTTTTTCTCCCTTTCTTTTATTCTTTGAAGTGTCGGGCTCTCTCACTTTGTTCTTGAGAAAATATCTGCTGAATACCCAAGTCTGAATAACTGTAGTTTGTCCACCAGTCTTTTTGTCATTACTGTTAGTCAAGAAAAGAATATGGTATTCCCTAGAAAAGTGACTAGTTCAACTTGTGATTCAAACAATCGTCCACATAGTTTTTTGAGGTATCACTATATTTTGTAGGTAGCAGAAATGCTTCATGAATATACTGCCAATTCCATCACACATAATGTTTTTAACATGCTAACTCAAGCATCAAGATTTTTAAATTATGAATTTTCGCTGCTTCATCAAAGACATTCTTGAGTGAAATTCTTTTTTACTGCAATTCATGACAATGAAGAAGATGCTGACTACTAACTAGTACAGTCTGATGCCTCTGCCTCTGCATTGATTGATTCTAAGATGCAGCAGTTTTATAAACTATTGCTTCTATTGCTTCAGTGTAATTAGAAAAACAGTTTTTAAAAAGGCAAATACCACTTTAACCTTATTATGAAAATTGTTTTGACCTCATGGTCTCTCAAAGGGTCTGGGGATTCCCTAGACACCCGACCATCACACATTGAGAAATGCCATTCCAAGTTCTTATTCTCATTGCCGATTTCAGTTTGAGAATGGATGTATGATATAATCCTGGCTAGTGAAACCTGGAGGAAAGAAGTCTGCTGTGGAGGATTTTGAGGAAGTAGTAAAGTGAGCATTCTCTTTTTGCCTGGACTCTAATTATTGTTATGTCTGAATATGACTTCTGGGAATGCTACAGCCATCCTGTGACCATGAAAGGAAGCAATCATAAGATAAAGTAAATGTAGAAAGTGGGAGATCAGAGAAAATAAAATAACCCGGGTTACTGGTGTTACTGGTAAAATTTTGGAGCCATTGATCAAAACAAAAGTGATATTCACTTTTTTCTTTGTACTTAATGATAAAATAAATTCAATTAATTTTTAAGAGAATTAGAACAAATTTTCCTTTATGTGAAGATATAATAATAAATTATTATAATTTGGGGGGGTTGGAGTCTCATTCTGTCACCCAGGGTGAAGTGCAGGGCATATTCACGACCACCGGAACCTCAACCTGCTGGGCTCAGGTGATCTTTCTGCCTCAACCTTACAAGTAGCTAGAACCACAGACATGTGCCACCACTGCTAATTTTTTTAAGTTAATGTAGAGACAAGGTCTCGCCATGTTGCTCAGGCAATCCTCTCACCTCTTTCTCCCAAAGTGGTGGAATTATAGACTTGAGTCATCACACCTGGCAGATAATAAATTAATTTGAGCAAGTGTTCATGTGTAAGTAATATGGAACTTAAGCAATATTAGGGTTCCACACAGAAAACAGAATGAGGTGAGATGCTGAAGGGTACATGAGCAGAGTGGAATAAAGATCTAGGAGTCTACATTGTTCACTTAACTCTGGTAAAGGGTGCCCACCAATTCCTTAGAAATAACAAATGAAGACTGAGATCAAATATACCAGTATAACCTTTGTAGACTTCTAGAGGTGATTTATTTTTTTTAACTATTAATAACTTTCATTATAGAGTGTATTAGTAATTCTCAATAAATCCTGTTGTCACTTTCAGATTCCAAGCAAAAGCATTTCTGTAGACATGAATTTACATACAGATTTTCAAACCAGGGCTCAAGTAACAAAATTTTCTTTGAAAATTTATGAAAAATTATGCCTGCAATTGCTATTATAATGATAGTACTTAAATGTGATTTCTTTAGCATATAGCTTGCAAGACCATCGAGTTACCAGAGATAAGAGGAAGACATTTTGGTGGTCAGTGAGAAGGAAAGAGATTTGGAGTATGGTCAGACTGTCCAGAGGAAGTGAGTTTGGTGGGTTGAATAAGTTGTCTCTTAGCATTCAAGAGGCACTGTGCTAGGAGGGGGGTGCATCGATGTTCTTCATATTGAAAAGGTGTTTCTTCCCTTTTTTCAATTACATTAGTAAAAATAAAATATGTTCTGCTTCAATAACAAATAAGCTCCCAGAGGCTCCGTGATTTGGAACCAAAAACTAACCCATATGAAGTCTATAGACTCCTATATCTATTTAGAAGATTTGCTGGATTTTGTAGACTGCTATTATAAAATGTGACCTCCACATTTATTGCCAAAGGAGATGAAAAGACCCTAAAGGTGGCACACTGACTTTACAATACTTGATCCAGAAAAGAGTCTTATTATTTTTTATTTGACTAGCCAGAGCTAGTATAAAATGCTGCTTAACTGTAAGGTGACTGGGAATTCTAACCTTCCCAAGAAAGGGAAGAGAAAATAATATATCTGAGCACAAGTAATCTCCACTGCAGCATGTCACTTTGGTCACCAATTAATTGATTTATTCTTCTGTGCTTCTGTGTACATAAAGGACACACTTGATCACTTCCTCAGGAAGATATTTCAAAATACCTTCCAAGAATTGCATCCTTTTCATGTTTCAAGATATCCAGGTTATCTGGATAGTCTTCTCCACTATATCCAGAAGTGGCATATTTTGATCTTGTGACCTGTGAACAAAAGAGTCAAGTTTATCTTGGTCCCCATCCTCTCAATATACATTAGTGGGGCAAAGACAGGAAAGTACAACATTACCATCTAGAAAGGAAAAGATTAGAAAACTCATAGTAGTCCATAGCAATTTTGAAATTCTGCATTCTGTGTACTCACATTTCATTGGCTAGGATTAGTCAAGAGCCCTGACCACCCGCAGTGGTGTGTGAAGTACAGTTTTCCAGTAGACCCAGGAAGAAGATGAGACTGTGTGCTATAGCTCTCTACCACAGTTACTCAAATTCAAAGAAATATTTTAATGTAAGTCACAGAACTTGTATGTATACAATAATTAAATTAACTTATTTTTGGACTTTCTGATTATAAAATTCTTTATAATTTGTATGCATTTTCTTAGCTTATGTCCTAATCATGTGACTAGTTTTCTTACTGGTTAATTCAACTGAAGAATGCTAGAAAGATGGTTTGCTCATTTATCCATTTCAGCAATTGACCTAAGATCAGTACAGAAGAGGCAGGTGACCAAATCATCTACATTTCAGAGAAGTAATCATTTCATCAACTGTGAAACTAGGTCTAGAACCATCCACGTCCTCAGAGAAGTGTCATTGAGGCATCTTAGGCCCTTGTATGGGGAAGTGTGCTTTAGGCTGTCCATATAAAAATATTTATATAAAAGTGTGTTAAATAATAGGGGTTTGTTAATCTTACATAACAAGGCATTTGGATGCCGGTGGTTTCAGGGACAGTTCAGCTGCTCAGTGATGCCACTGGATTCTCTTCCTCTCACATTTGTTACTTTCAACATTTCAACAGTGTCTTTCCTCATGTCACTATAAAGGCTGAGTCCTCAGGACAAAATCTAAAAGCAGGAATAAAGAGATGGCAGGGTAGGGTCATGTCATCAAACTCCAGCACAGGCTGGACTCTTCCTAAGTGCCCATCAATTGACACATAAATTATGGGGAGAGGCTGGCAAAATGGTGACAGAACCAGTTGGAATATATGAGTCTCTGCACGAGTGAGTGTGTGTAAGGACAGATCTGCATGCAAGTGTGTGTACAGTGGGTGTGTGAGTGTCTGACTGAGGGGAGACGTGGGAACAAGCATCCAGGGCTCCCTTGCTGAATTGGCTGCTACCTGCCACTGCTCTGAATCTGGTGCCCTCTGTGAGCCAGTGCAAGTGCCACTCTAGAGGCATTTCTCAGGAAGAGATCGCAGAGATCAGCCACCACCTGGTGCCTGGTACCGGACCTGCCACCTCCACCTACAGTGACAGGTCAGTCATTGACAGTGGGTACTACAGAGAAAGTGATCAGGAGCTGAGTCCTGCTGGAGGAGAAGATGCAGATCACCACCATTACCACTGACCTGGAGTCTGAGCAGAGACATGCTCCTGCCTGCCCATTACTGAGCAGCCTGCATCCTGAGACTGAGAGATGAGTTCCTCACCCCTCTGGGACTGATCACCATTGGCCTAGAGAGGACATTCCAGGTACATGACACCTGGAGAAACAGAGCCAGTGTTTAGAGTCCCAGTCGCCCCACTCCCCACACTGGACCATTCAAAGGATGATGGGTGCAATCAGAGTGAAAGACCTAACCATGGACGTCTAGGGGCAGTTTCTGAATATTAGCTCCCCCATTACACCATATTCAAATCTCAAAACTGCAAAAAGATAGCACAGCCCCCACCCCCAACCAGGTTTAAAAATTGAACAAATCTGGAGGTTTTACCTAGGGAAGAATAGGGGTTGTGCAAACAAGTGAAAGTTATTCCCTCTTTCATTGATACATAAATTATGGTTAATGTATAGGGTGGAATAGTAGATCATGATGTCTACAAATGAAGAATAGCTTCATGCATCAGCTAAAAGAATTTCACAAACATTATATTGAGAAAGAGAAGCAAGTCTTAAAATAAAATATATACTGTGTTTTTACTTTTGTAAAGGTCAAAAATAGGCAACACAAAACTGGTTGTTTAGGGATTGTCTTAGTTCATTCCTGCTGCCTCAATAAAATATCTTAGACTGAGTAATTTATAAATAACAGAATTATTGCTCAAAGTTCTGGAGGCTGGGAAGTCCAGGATCAAAGCAACAACAGATTCAGTGTCTGGTAAGGGCTCTCTGCTTCTAAGACAACATCTTCTAGCAGTCTCCTCACATGGCAGAAGAGGCTGGGAAGCTCCCTTGAACCTCTTTTAGAAGGCCACTAATCCCATTTATAACAGCAGAGCCCTCATGACCTAATCTCCTCTTAAAGACCCTACCTTATAATAATATTACATTAGAGATTAAGTTTCAACATATGAATTCTGTGGGGGGGACACATGCATTCAGACTATCACAATGCTATACATATAGGTAGTGAAATTACTAAGAGAAAAAAGAAAATGATTATTACAAAAGTCAATACAGTGGTTCCCTCTGAGAGCAGTGAAATATGGCACGCAATTAGGGAGGGGCTTCCAAAGTATCATTGATGTTTTCATTTTTAAACTGGGTAGATCCTAAACTGGTAATTATTTTTTATTATAATGAAAAGTATACATATATGTTATGTATAAACTCATCCCTTTATATGATATGTTTCAATATTTTATGAAAAAAATCATGAAAGCTACTACTGGCACTGGGAAGAGAAATGGTGGTACATGTGTCATGTAGAGAACAACACTTGGTATCTGTGGACATTTCCAACCCATCAGGGTAGAAAAAGTGGCATAAATCTGGGGAAGAAAGCATGTTTAAGAATAAATGTAGTGTGTTCAAGGGTTCTTTATGATCTATCTCTTAGGAAACTCGTGCTTATTGTGGGGTAGTTCTGAGTATACCAGGGCCAGAAGAGAGACCATCCTCCAGTATTTATGGAGCAGCAAAGATAGTGTGCAGGTTAAAGGAAGTATATTTTGTGTTTATAGTGGAATGGAGCATTCTTAGCAAGCACTGTTGAAGATATATTATTTCTCTAATTGTACTTGCTGAAGTACCATCTTTATGTTGGATTTTCAACCAGGATTCCCCAGAATAATTAATCTGAGTTTGCCAGCAACTCAACTGAGAATTGGAAGGCTGCCCAATTTTTTTTATCCTACACTTTACTGCAGGGAAACACGAACAATCTTTCCTGATTAGTGGAAGGTGCCAAGACAAAGCAGAACTTCCCAGATGCCAGACGTCTGCCTCATTTGCCTCTTCCATTTTTCTCCCAGAGATACCACAAGTCTAAGATCCTCCAAAGGGTTTAATGTTCTGTTTCTTTCCTCTAGCTGCACAGGCTGGTGGGTAAGAGGATGCTGGATAGCTAAGAGGATGCAAAATGGCTGGGTACTCTCTATTTTAAAACCTGGAACAAGTCTAATGAATGTTCTTTGTAGCTAATATCGCATTCTTAAAGAAGCTATTGTTCATTTGTTTAGACACAATGTATAGTTTTTAATATGATAGCTGGGTTGAAAGAGGACGAGCACTAAGACAAAGAAAGTGACCAGATTTAGTATACAAGATTTGTGAGTCAGAGATGTACTGTATGAATCTCACAGAATTTTACTCAAGAGTCCTTGAAGTTAGAGAACACATTCTAAAAGCTTCCGGAAAGATTGTTTGAATGGGAAATACCATAGGTGACACTACGTAGGCCATTTTAGATCTCCATCTTCATAAAAATAGATTATTTTGCGAGCCCCGAAACAATTTCATGAAATGCTTTAGCAATACTGAACTAATGAATGCTGACTATGCCCAACAGTGAGCAATTTGATTCTCAGTAAAAATCAGCTGCTACATTGGAAACAAAGAAGTAAATTCTTTTTAATTTATTTTTTCTCTCATAAAAAAGTTGAGTTGGGAGATGAGTGAAGGGCATGTTCAGATGTGAGTTACCTGACCCATATAATCATGGAATCCCAGACCTGGAAGGGACTGTGAGTGGATCACTTACATAATAGTCAACTTAAAGAGGGATGAGAGATTATTCAGAAGTCTGGGACCTCACCCTGACTGGCAGAGTTAGGTTAGCTGAGAGTGGGGGTTGGAAACCTGAATTTTAACAAGCTCTCCAAGGGATTCTGACTCAACTTCCATAGAGCATTTCCTAGTCCAATTCCTCATTTGCAGGTTAGAATACAGCACCAACAATCCAATGTAGTCAACATTGACCACATATGAGGAGACCTAAAATTAGTTTTTGGAGAGCAGGCCTCTTGTAGCAGAGGTTTCCCCCACTAGGTAAGTATTCTAGGAATCCATCGGCATCAGTGTACCAGCTAGTGTTGTTATGAGAGGCTGAGTTCAGCTTCAGTAAAAAAATTATTTAGAGATTCTTTCAATATGTTGGCCCATTTCATGATGGGTGATTTGCAGGAACAACCTGCCTATACTGTACTGAGTGTTCAGCAGTTTTTGACCCAAACCAGCATGATCCTCGTGCTCCACCTGCCTTATTGACCCGATCTTGCCCTGAGTGATTTTTTAAATGTATTTCCCTGGATGAAAAAAGTCCTCAAAAGGAAACATTTTGCCTATGTGGATGAGGTGAAACCAAAAATGACAGAATCACTAAAAGGCATCAAAACTGATGTGTTCAAATACTGTTTTGAGCAGTGAAAAAAAAATCTCAATAATTGCATAGATGGAGACTAACTTGAAGGTGACTAAAGTTTAAACATGTAGGAATGAATACACAATTTTTGTTTAAATAAGTTCCAGATTTTTGGGGATCCCCCCTTATACTACTAGGTCCAAACCTGAGCAGATATCCACAGCCCTTTAAAGACCCATTGTTTAGGTGGATTAACGTGCTAAGTGTGCTTTCAGCAGCTTCAACAAAGCACAGTGGAGTAAACAGGTGCTTCCTTAGTATGGAGGTGAGGATGAAGGAAGTACAAAGTAGGAGTTAAAAAAGGCTTCACAGAGGAGGTGACAATTGATAGAGACTTCAGGGTATATGCTCTGGGCTGGGTGTCATGTGTTTTTAGGATGGTTGACTTGCATGGGAATATAAGTATCCCTGTTTGGATGACATTGATTTATAGATTAATGTTCCTAGAATACAGGGTTCACTTATCTCATTATTGTTGTTAAACTAATAGTAATAATTATCACCTAGCAAGTGTGCAGTATGTAACCAGATTTGATATTGAATGCTTTACATCATTTATTATTTACAACGACCCTACAAGCTATTGTTATTATTCCCACTTTACAGACAAGGCAATGTCAGAAAGGCTGTGACTTTCTCAGGACCACACCTGCTAGTCTACTGCTGAGGTGAGATTAAAATTTAAGAGCGGGATTATGAGGGTGAGGTGAATTATAAAACTCTGGAAAACAAATGCCAAGGACAAAAGAGAATATACTAAATTTGAGTAAGCTGTCTGCCAAGAAACACTATTATATTTAATTTGCATGAAGTGGTTTTGGCTGGGGAGCTTCACAGCAGATACGCACAACATGCAACTCACTTGGGTCTCAAGACTACATTTCAGACTTCCCATTCTAGCCAGAAAATATTATTTTTGTCCCTCAATGCAATTTAAAATTTAGCCTAGTCAATTAGTTTTAATAATCTGAATTTTTTACTAAAATATTTCCACTTACCTGCCTTCATGAGCCAGACTTGGAATATGTGCTGCCTGGGAAAAGGAAAGATTTGAAGAAAGGTATAGTCTACCCTCTTCAACTGCCTCTTCAATGATGGAAGATGTCTCTTTCTGACTGACTGCCAACACAGTGGCACTTCCAAGTTCACCATTCCCTTTCAGTGGGTTGCTCTGCTTTTAGGTCTATTCCTAGCTGACTGTTGATTACCCTGTGCAGCCCATGTCTGAGGGTGGGATAGCTGAGAACTAGCTGTTCAATCGTGGTTCATTCAGGGACTCCTCCAGGTGAGGGCATTTTCCTGTGCCATCCCCCAGCAGGAGTGAGTCTGCCAAGGCCTGGCTTCTTGTTGAATCTCATTTCCCCAATGGGGACGCTTTATCTTAGTGTGAGACCATTCTAAGAGAAGCCACCTACTTTGTACAGCATACATTCAGAAACTTGAGTGTTCTTCCCACACCAAGTGGTGAAAATTCAGGCTGGTGTTTTCCTCCAGCTTCACCCACGTTTCCTGCCACCTTTCTTACTCTGCCAGCGTCAAATAATCAAATAATCAGTTACTATGCAAGTTCAGCGACTCAGCAGCCTTTAGGCCAGAGACCACTGACCTTTCTAGTCAGGAGAAGATTTGGACACACTGAAGAAGAAAGGAGTACAAGGTTCAGTGTATTCCCTTCTCCTTCAGAGAAAAAAAGATGAAGGTATGGTGAATTTGTTTGCTAGGAATGCCTTAACAAAGTACCATAGACTGGGACGTTTAAGCAATAGAAATTTATTTGTTCAGAGTCCTGAAAGCTAGAAGTCCAAGACCCAGCTGTCATTAGGGTCAGTTTCTTCTTCTGTGGCTTTTCTTCTTGGCTTGTAGATGACTGTCTTCTCCTGTTTTTTTTTAATATGGTCTTCCCTCTGTACCTGTCTGTGTCCAAATTTCCTCTTTTTATAAGGACACCAGTCATACTGGATTATGTCCCATCCTGATGACCTCATTTTAACTTAAATATCCTTTTAAAGGTGATATTTCCAAATACAGTCATATTCTGAGGTACTGGGAATTAAGACTTCAAAATTGAATTTTGGGGAAGCATAATTCAGCCCAAAACAGATAGTCATAATTTAATGACCTCAGCTTGGGGACACCCTCTACCTCTAGGATTCTTTACATAGACCAGATCTGGTGAGGTTTTCAGAACTGTTTTTTTTTTCCTGATATAAATCCTTTTGGCCAGCTCTGTATTGACATAGCAATGGTTGTATTATAAAGAAATGAAAGTGAGCAAACAGTTGAACTTTCTCTGGAATGTATTAAAGCCCACACAATTTATGTAAGATTGAAAATTATGTTTTAAATTTATTTGCTGATAGGGCACTGAATGAAAATCTTTTCATTACTATTAAACTGTTCTATTTTATTTTTTAAAAATATGTTGTAATATTTAATATCCTTAAGAATATTTTTATCAAAAGCCCCTAGAAAAACTATGTTGTAAGATGCTAATTCTCAGACAGTTCCATTACTTACTTTTTAAAAATGAAGTGCCAATATTTGCTAAGAGAGGGATGCTTCTTTGTTGGTCATTCATTTGTTCAATTATCCATCAATCAATGGGCATGTATTGAGAAATTATATGTAAGGCACTGAGTTGTATATTACCTGGGAAGATTTTACATTATGGTAGAGCTACCAGAGTTACAACACTATTTGTATCACTGGAAAAGAATTTGTGTCACACACACACACACACACACACACACAAACACATTCACAGCATCACACTGTTGGGAATTTTGATCAGATGAAGGAATGTTAGCATTAGAATTTTTAAAATTAATTTTTATCTTTGATATAGCCCAATAGTTTTCTGGAAAGACAGATGTCACAGTTCTGCAACATGCTTTTCCCTGATTTCAGATGACCAATTCCTGTCTGATCACAGTATTCTCTCTTTTTAATTGAAGCCTATACATTATTCAACTGGAATCTTTTTGTAGATCAGGAGAATGTCAGGAACTGAAGGTGGGACCAGAAAATCCTGTACTTACATGCCCCCATATGCCAGAATGCCTAGGAAGAAAGTCAAGGACAAAAGAAAGTCAAGGACAAAAGCCTCTTTCCCTGGACTGAGGTCACTCGCTCTGCTCTCCACTGCTGCTCTTGCTCAGTCTTTCACTCCATAGACTCAAGATCACACCTCTTCATACTTCCTGCTTTAGCTAACTTCTCTGGATGGACATCCTGACACCTCCAATTACGTTCTGAAAGGAAGCTTCTAAAATCTGGCTTGACATAACTAGAGCCAAAAGGAATATAGTAACTGAGGATTTTTGTCCCAACAAAGTATGACACTTTTATGAAGAAGAAGTCGAGAATTAAACAAGAGAATAAAAGCAGCTCTTTACAGTATTAAAGACAGCAGTCTATTAAAATATCCATTTAAGGGCATTTTAGTGTGTAGTCTGCTCAGAAATTCCGCAGTCTAAAAGACTTCTGGTTGAAGACATCAAGCTCAAGTAAATATAAAAAATGGGAATTTTAAACACCACTGGGTTATTAAGGAGACATATATGTCTGACTAGTGGTATTTGTTGTCAGTTTTGCTCTATTTTGCATTATATTTCTTACTGCAAAATAACAGGAAAAAACTCTTATTATTTGCAATATAGGTTTGCATTTTAAATTCAAAATGGCAGGAAAATGAGACATTTTTGGAGATCAATTTCTTTTTATACTTTGAATACATAATTCATTAAAATATACAGTTCATAGCTAGAAAACAAGAGATATCAATTTTTAAGAATAGAACTGAAATGTACCCAGAAATTTTTATTTTATTACTATATTTCTGAATTTCAAATTTAAATGCAATCAATGGATATAACCTCACAATTTAAATAACATGATTAAATGAAAGGAAAATACTAGCTACAATAAATCGTGTAATTGTTTTTTGCTTCATGAAATTGAAAAACTGTCAAAAGCTAATACATTTAAGTTTATTTTGTGAGCATTTACTGTATTTATCAATACAATATTTTAATTCATCAGTGAAATGATTTTCGTGACTTTGTAAAAGCTAATTCACCATTACTTTTAGCTACTTATTGCATGCTGCCTTGTGAGGATTAAATGAGATTCTTTCAAGAAATATATTCAAATGTCTTCTATGACATTATTCTAGGAGCTAAGGCACAGCAGTGAACAAAACAGACAAAAATCTCTGCCTTTTAATAAAATCTCTGACATTTTATCACTCATTAGAAAAGGATACATGCTACAGAGAAAAATTAAGTGGGTGTGCAAAGGGTCAGAGTGGGGTGCAATTTTCGTTGGGATAGATGAGGAAGGGCTCACCGAAATGGCAAGGATTTGAAGAAAATCAAGAGACTGAGCTACTGCATCATTTGGGCAAAATGAGTTTCCAGCAGAGGCCTAGCAGATGCAAAGACTTTTAGGCACCACCTACCTTCCTGCTGAGCTCAGAGTACAGGAGAGCCAGAGTAGTCGAAGTGAGTGAGGAAGAGGAGTCAGAGATGAGAGAGAGAAGAGGCAACTCATCTAGTGCCTTGAAAAAACACCAAAAGGACTTCAGCGTTTACTCTGAAGAAGAACGAAAGCCTTCAGCTGGCTGGAAGAGAGGCAGCACCATGATCTGCCTGTTACGTCCTGGAGCGAGAGATGTAGGCACAATGGACAATGCCAGAAGCACAGTACTTGACTAACATGACAAAGCGCGGGTGTTGTTAATATTTCCACCACAACAGGGCAGCATGTAAGTGTTGAATCCAGATTCCCTGTTCCCGTATGGCCTCAAGAGATCCCAGTAGAGCAAGAGGCAGAGAAAGCCAAAAGGTTGATGGAGACAACCCATTTAACCTGGTTTTGCCTTGTCCCTTTGGTGTCTGTTGGGGCTGGTATCACCTTATCCCTGTTCGTAATATTTTTAGTATCTTCGTCATCACTCTTACTTGAGCTAATCGAGAACATTTTGAAATGAAGGTAAATGACTTTTGAGTGAGTACTTTTGTGATACCTTCTCACAAAACTACAGCCATCCGTCACTGGCTGCCGTGCCCATCTCGTTTCTCACCTCAGGGTCTTAGCACAACCTCTTCCTCCTCTCCGAAAGGTTTTCCTGCCATGTCTGCCTCACTCTTCCCCATCTCCACTCCTCCTCCTTCTTCCCCACACCTCTACATAAACGAAAACTCCTGGAGAGGCATGCACTAATACCAAAAGTAGTTTATCCTATTTCTCAGTCATCCTCTTTTCTCTTCCTCCATAGTATTATCATTTGCAAAAGCATGTTTATGAGTTTTTGTTCAATTGTTTCCAATCATTAACTTATTTATTTGCTTATTATCTATTACAAGCTCCACAATAATAGAATAACTGTGTTTTATTAATTCTGTTTAGGAGTACCTGGCACATTGTAAGTACAGTCGTTCCTCAGTATCCATAGGGTATTGGTTCCAGCTCCCCTACCTCACTTCCCATACCAAAACCCATGGGTGCGTAAGGCCCTGATATAAAATTGCCTAGTGTTTGCATGTAATCTGTGGACATTCTCCCATGTAACTTAAATAATCTCTAGTTTACTTAACTAGTATGATGTAAATGCTACATAAATAGGTATTATACTATATTGTTTAAGAAATAATTACAAGAAAAAAGGTCTGTTCATGTCTAGTACAGACACAGCCATCCTTTTTTTCTGAACATTATCTTTTTTAAGTTTTTTTATTTTAAAGATGTGGGGTACAATTCAGGGTTAGGTATACAAATGTTCATTATGCAGGTACACTTAATGATGATCCTGAACATTTTCCATCTGGTTGGTTGAATCCATGGATGTGGAGCCCATGGATATGTTGTAAATATTTACATGAATATTTACATGTATTTACATCATCTTCATGTAAATATTTGATTTAAAAGATGAAAGAACAAACGAATAATGAGAGCAGCTTGAAGAGTTTTTGCAAAACCAGAATCTGTGTTATTGTCTTATTCCCAAACTCTGCTCTACTATAAGGAGAGATCTTGAGACCCAGACAGTATTTCAGGCTCAGGCAAAGACTGGTCTTATAAGCCCCCTGTCATCCATGTTTTGAGCACCCTCTCTTAAATGAATCCCCCTTTCTCCTGCCAGCTGAGTGAATTTCTCCCTTCTATTTGAGTCCACAGTGTGCTATACCTTGATCATCACACTTCTTAAACTCACAGTATTTATATCTTTCAGTGAGTTCCTCCAGTACCCAATTATAGGCCTCTCCAGAGCAATGACCTAGTTTAATTGGGCCAAGAATAGATGGTACATGGCACACAGTAGGGGTTCAGTCAATGTTTGGGGAATGAAATAAATTATCTGTTTTATTTTTACTAAGCACCAGGCATTCTTAAACATACTTTGTTCTTTTCCTTTTCTCAAAAATGGCTCCTGATTTTAACCTAAGCCATTTATATATGACTGTTTCAGCTCCCCTTAATCTTTCACACATTTTGACTGAGTTAAATACGTATTAACGCTAAGCAAAGACCTATTTAGTCAGGTTCTGTATACAAAATAAAAGACAGGAATGATAACAATTGCTTTTTGGCTTTATTTCGGTAGACAGAGCCTTTTATGACTTTGCTTTTTCTCAAGGGCAAAGTCTGGATCAGCCAAGTTGGCTCAAAAAGTATCAGATGAACAAGAAGACGTAAACTGGGACAGTCCCACACCCTGGCCACTCTGCAACTTTCAGCTTCTGCTCATCAGAGTAAGTCTAGCTTTTCAGTGATGCTCAAAAAGTTCTTATTTTAAAAAATAAGAACTTAGTTTTTAACTACTTTAATTTACTTAGCAAGATTATTATCACTGTTTAGCTGAAGGACCCCCTCAATACACGGGTTAGTAACTGCTTTAATGACTCCTCCTTTCAACTAAGATTAGATCATTATGAATTAAACTTCAAGAACTATCTTTACTACAAATATTATACTCTATTATGCTGCAGTAATTTGTTGGTTAGGTATGGTATGTATTCATTTTATAGTGAAAAACTGAGGCCCAGTGACATACTTGGTATTAAATAGTAGAGTCTGAATTCAAATCCAATTTTAGACATCATTTCTTTCTCTATATCAAACTTCTTCTGTGATGGATGGATGGACAGATGGACAGATGGATGAATGGATGAAAAAGGAAAGCAACTATGTGTATAGACAAGGGTAGTGATTGATTAGGTGATTATAAGTTTAGTACAAGCCTATAAAAACTAACATTAATATTTTATTTAGCTCATAATTTGTGTATAGAGGTTTTAATAATTCTGGATTTATTTAATGGAACTATATTCTTATAGTGAAAATATATCAGAAAATAAGTTGTCATTTTCCCACACAGAACATATTATGAGTAATTAAACTTTATTAAAATCAATTTATAAATATATATTGAATATAGTAGCCACTCAGTCTGATCTAGCCTAATGGAATCCTCCATGTGTAATTAGTTTGTGGGTTGTCATTTTCTGGTGGTTTTGTCAGTACTGAAAATAAAACTTGCAAATTGGAATTTTCACCCACAGAATGTCAATATTCTTTCTATCCGAAGTAGAAATGCCATTGAAAATGTGTTGCTTTAATTACAATACACTGGGGAGAGGGTTGTTAGAATGTCTGGAGGTTTTTAATTACACACAGGCAAAGCTTATTTTTTCCTAGTATGCTTGGCTATAATAGCTCATTGTGTCTTCTGCAGGCATGAGTTCCCCCTTCAGACTGGACATCTTGAGGGCTTTTCCTTCCTTTTATGGAACATCTAGTGTAACTATCAGCTAACTATAACTTAGTATAGTTAGGAACAATTAAGCGTATTGAAAGAATGATCTCATTCAAGGCTAAGATCCCTTGGTGCAAGGACTATAACACTTAAGAGTGAGTAGACTCCTACCCAGTGAAGGAATGGAAGTTTAAGAAGATACTAAAGGGGAAATACAAGACAGAAGAAATACAAAGATTAACTTTTTTTTGCATACACCCTATCTTGAATTTCAATGCTTTTCTGCCAGTCCCTCTCCTCTTCACACCAACCCAACCAACACATAAGCTGGTCCTTGATATGAACCTATATGGCACTTTCAGGATCCAGGACAAATGTGGAAAGAAATACTGATTAGAAAAAATATTGATTAGAAAAAAAATTTTTTTACGACAATTGCAAAGGGCTGTAGGTAGGTGAATGGGCTAGTATGACTGTTCAGATATTGGAAATAATACATTCTTTTTTAGTTTCTGTCCTAAAGTTTTTACTGAAAGTAAGAACATGGTGATGTTTTAAAATTGCCTTCTGTTGTGCAACAGTAAAAAAAACTTATATTTTGTATCCTATTGGCATATATTGTTTCATTTGAAATTTGCAAATATCTAACCAGATAAAGAGGGTAGGTATATTTTCTCTATTTAAAGAAAAAAAAAATACTGGGATTCAAAGAGTTAATTAGCTTTCTTAAGAGTGTTTGTGTAATGAAAAAGAAGATTGACTTCTTATTCCCAGTCCAGTGCTCTTCCCTGTTGGCCCTGCTGGCTCTCTGAGATGACTATAGCAATGATAGATCATCGCTAAGCTTTGTGTGAGGAAGCAGACATTATGTAGTCATTTCCCCCTATGCTTTTCTCTCTGTCTCTCCCCCTGCCTGCCTTCTGCTATTCTGCAGCCTGTTGTTTTCTCTGTGTACCAAAGGAATGCAAAGCAATGTTCAAATTAAACCTTGTTGCTTTTTTTTTTTTAGCTGATTTTAGAACATTTGGCATAATAGTCTGAGAGGCTATTTGCTTATTTCACCATTTTACCATTATAGAGACTGTTTGGGAAAAATACAGCTCTTGATGATATAGATAGAAATTACTCACCAGTATTTGCAAGATCAAAATGAGTCTCATTAAGGCTGTTGAAAATGAAGTGTGAATGGTATTCTATATGTTGCATTTATTTGACTTTTGCTGCCCAGTCTAGCAAAGAAGAAGTTTAGAGGAATTCCTAAACACACTAGGAAAACTGTAATAAAGAATAAAGTATTCTGCTTCAGGAGAGCAGACATGAAGACGGGGGTGGGGGGGCATTGTACAGAGAGTGCATGGGAGGTTAGTTCTGCCAGTAGCTTTTGTAGGCCTATGATGTCCAATATAGTAGGTGACCAAGTAGATTGCTTAAGTTTAAAGTAAAGTCATAACAAACATTCCATTCCCCAGTCATACTAGCCACATTTCAAATATTCAGTAGCTTCATGTAGCTAGTGACCATCAAACTGGTTAAATCAAATGCAAAACATTTTTTTTTTTTTGAGCTGGAGTCTCGCTCTGTGGCCCAGGTTAATGTAGTAGCATGCTCCTGGTCACTGCAACCTAGACCTGCTGGGCTCCGGCGACCCTTCCGCCTCAGCCTTCCAAGTAGCCAGAACTACAGGCCTGCGCTACCACACCCAGCTAATTTTTTATTTATTGTAGAGATGAGGTCTCTCCAAGTTTCCCGGGTGGGTCTCGAACCCATGGGCTCAGGCAATCCACTTGCCTCAGCCTCCCAAAGTGCTGGGATTACAGGCTGAGTCACTGAGCCCGGCTGCAAAACATTTTTATTGCCACAGATATTTTATTGTACTGTGCGTCTCTAGGCAGATGAGCAAATTCTCTTATGCCACTTCAAGTCATTTAAATAAGGGAAGAACAATGAGGCATTCTTGAGGTTCCCTTCTATATTTTTTTCTCTTTCTCTTTTCCTTTTCTTTTCTTTTCTTTTTCTTTTTTCTTTTTTCTTTTTTTTTTTTTTGAGTTGGAGTCTCACTCTGTTGCCCAGACTGGAGGGCAGTGGCACACTCATGTTCACCCCAGCATCGACCTGTTAGGCTCTGGCGATCCTTCCACCTCAGCCTTCCAAGTAGCCAGAACTACAGGCGTGTGCTACCATGCCCAGTTAGTTTTTTATTTATTTATTGTAGAGACGAGTTCTTGCCAAGTTGCCCAGTCTGGTCTCAAATGCATGGGCTCAGGCAATGCACTCGCCTTGGCCTCCGAAAGTGCTGGGATTAC
Source organism: Tarsius wallacei (assembly GCA_963574415.1). Lineage (NCBI taxonomy): Eukaryota > Metazoa > Chordata > Mammalia > Primates > Tarsiidae > Tarsius > Tarsius wallacei. The sequence goes on along the minus strand of CAUYQG010178379.1, from coordinate 31,511 downwards.
AGGCTGAGCCACCGAGACCAATCCTCCTTCTATATTTCTTTCCTCCATCTCTTCCTTCTTCCCTGTCTTCTTTCCTTCTTTCTAGTCTTCTTCCTCCCTCGTTCTCATCTTCCTTTTGCTTCTCCCCTTTGTCCTTTGTTTCTTCCAAAAATATTTAATGAGCAATTGTAGTGAGCCTGGTACTGTTCAGATCCTGGGGCTACAGTGATAAATAAAAAAAGATAGGTTCCTGCCCTCAGACAAGTCACAATCGAGTAAGGGATTAGAACAAGTAAAATGTTGCAATTATGATCCAATGTGAAAGGTGCTACGTGAGCTCCAGTTCACTTTGAGAACCTTAAGCCTACACAAAGAAAGTAATATTATAAAGCTGAGAGCTGGAGGACTAGTAGAAGAAATCCGGGCATGGGGGAGGGGGAGAGAGAGAGAGAGAGAGAGAGAAGAGAGAAGAGAGAAGAGAGAAGAGAGAAGAGAAGGGAAGAGAGAAGAGAGAAGAGAAGGGAAGAGAGAAGAGAGAAGAGAGAAGAGAGAGAGAGAGAGAGAGAGAGAGAGAGAGAGAGAAGGAAGGGGCATGAGTATTCCAGATTGACAGGTTGAAAAAAGAGAACGAGATTTATTCCAGGAACAGAGAAAAATTGAAGATGACCGAGGATGTTGTACAAATAGAAAGAGAAGGTGCTATAGAAATGAGCAGAGCAGGAAGTAGATTTTACAGGATCCTGTAAGTTTTGCATTTCATCCTAATGGCAATGGGAGCTCCCAAAAGAATTAACATGGGAGTGTGACTTCACCATATTTGTATTTTTGATAGATCCCTTTTGCTGCATTGTGGAAAACGAATTGTGATTGGTAAGGCCAAAGGGTGGACAAGATCTGAGGCAGCACAAGACTAATTAAGAAGGTGTTAAAATTGTCCAGATAAAGATGTTGGTTAGTGGCAAGGACAAGGGATCTCTAGGTGGACAAGGAAAAAATAATTTTTGGTGATAGAAAGATAGCATCTGGTGATCGAGTGGGGAATGATGGAGAAAGATAAGTCAAAAATGATTTTCATATTTCTCATTTTAGCAAATGGTTGGGGTGTGAAGTCATTTATAGAGATGGATAAACATACATAGAAGCTGGATTAAGGAAAAGGTGATAGGCTTAGAGCTCAGTTCAGATGCTATTTTGGAGGGCTACCTTCCCTGACTCCCCTGACTATGACGGTTTCCAGTGTTATTTGTTCTGTACTTTCTATCATAGTCCTTACAACAGGTGCATTTTTACATTTATTTATGGGATCACTTTATTATTTGATGATCAGTCTCCATCACTAGATTGTCAAATCCAGGATGGCGGAGGTTGTGTTTGCTTTCACTCACCACTGAATCCTTTGTTTGTGACATGATGTGGTGATTTTAAGTGCAAGATCACAGAAGAACCTTCTCTCTTGTTCTCTGGGCATCATTTCAGGGCAAGTATATACAAACTGATGTTCAGTCTTTCATTCTGATTCTCCAGTTAACCTTTTAAGTCCCAGAGTCTCACAGTCCTAGGAACATGGATCTCAAGAAAGATCTTCTATGAGTCATTTTTACATGTGAAATTAACTATTTGACTTGCACTTCTGTTTGCATTTTAACCCTTGAGTATCACTACATTTGAGAAGATTTTGTTCTTTGTAAAAGGTGGAGAAAAAGGTACTCTTTTAGAAGAGGGGATTTCCCATAATTGAGAACATAAGGTCATGTATCCTGTCTCTAATACCCCTTTCTGAATGTGGAAAAATCTGCACCTGTACCACACTCACAACACACATTCTCTCCCTCCCTCTCTCTCTCTCTCTCTCTCTCTCTCTCTCTCTCACACACACACATACACACACACACACTCATACAACATTCCCTGCTACAGTCAAGTCAAAACCTTAGAGTAGGCAAGACAGATTGGTGACAAAATCATATAGTATAAAAAGCATGGGCTCTGGAGTCAGATGGACTTTGTTTTGATCTCAGCTATATCAATTCTAACTGTAAGATTTGGTCCAGATTGCTTAAGGAAAACAGTCAATATCTATCTATTAGAAGAGTGACTGAGTGAAATTAATATTTCATCTGTCAAGAGGAAAAACAATAGTACTTACCCCCAAACAACTGTTGAAAAGATTAAATAAATCATGGAGAGGAAATACGTAGCCCTTAGTAGGCACTTGATAAATGACTTTCCCTTTATGAACTCTAGTAGCAAAGGATAAACTCTTCTAGTAAAGGGTAAACATAAATGATGAGGAAAAGGAAATGGGACTCAAAAGGAAAAACTGAACCCATCTGTCTCAATATACCTCAGCTTTCTAACTGGTATTCCTCCAACATCAACATAAAGCCCCAAAATACAAATCTTCAATGATATTTGCTTCCTATGGATGCTGTTAACATTTTCTGCTAAGTTTAATACAGAAAAATTGGCCAGAATCTCTTATCTAGTGAAGTAATTAACGTGGCCATCCTTTCAAGTGTTGTCATAGTAGTTACCATGGTTATAAAATGAAAATGCAATTTGAGTAATTCATAATACATAACTCTTCCCAGAAAAACAAAATGAGTACTTTTAGGATAACTGAATCATTTTGGTGATGTTTCAGTGCAACCTGTTACTCACTTGAATGACTCAGACAAAGGACTCTAATGAGTAGAAGATTAGACTGTTTGCATTTGCAACCAAATGTACCAAATACATTCCTAATGTGTTAATTAACATTTTCTCCAAAGGCAAAAGGAAAACATTCCATCTGAGAAGACAGGTAAGTATTTGATTATAATGCAGACTCGTCTGGCATTTGGGAAAAAATCTAGAGAGATAAGCATAACACTAAAAAAAAAAAATCTAAATTGGTAAGTCATAGACAAGGTCATTTCTGGAAAACAAAGAACTAGATAAAGAAAGAATACAACACACATTTCAAAGGGATGTTTTATGTTTAACTCTTTAAACCTTAAAGATGAGCATAAGTTATTTTAGAAATTGAAAAACAGTTTAAAATGTTAATGTCAAAAGATTTGCATTACAATATACAAAGGGAAAACAAAATATTATCTCAGAAAAACATAAATATATCCCCAAAGACTCACATTGCTTCTTAAGCCTCTTTATCTGGGTGCCCAAGGTATGAAAGTGGGTCCATTTTTCTTTCTAAATGACTCCTTACTCCCCAGTCTCCTTTTCTTATGGGCACCATCCTTAGTCATTTACTCTGTGGCAGTCCAACTCTACAATGCTTCCCTGCCTCCTGATATCCATGCTCTTGTGTAATTCCCTCCCTTTATGTGTGGATAGGCTCTGTGTCTTACTCATAACCTATTTCCATATTTTGTTATGAGGTTTAGGACTTACTGCCTACACACATGTATTTTACCATGTCATCCACTGTATTTTTGTCTCTTGCTTTGCAGATTCTTTAAGAAAGATGTCTTCACTGAAGTAAACTAGCAATCAACATTAAATCTGTAAGATGTCCTATGGAATAATTTAAGAAACAGAGTAAAGGACTGAAGTAATAAGGAAGCAAGACTGTGAAAATATACTTAAAAATAAAAATGCTAGTGAGATTTTAGTGTAGAGGAAAAAACATTAATCAAACCAATACTACATATTAGGATTACCTGGAACTGTGTTAATAGGTTCCAATCATGAAGCTATACAAGGAATAGGAACTTTAATGAGGGTTAGACTTGATTGAGCTTATGATTATCTTCACTCTGTGCCAGGCAATCTAGAGAACTGAATGGTGATGTAATATGAATCATCACTACTGTATCTTTTAGTTTGTTGGTAATTAATGGTACTAATCTTCTGAGAGTTCCTCTTGAAAAATGCCTATTTTACTTTTGATTTAGTATTTGATAGAGATGGAGAGATCTAGAGATTTCTATTTTCACCATAATAAAATTTCATGGATCAGAGACAAAGATGCAGTTTCTGCAATTGATGAGGGGTATTTATTTCAACAATATACTTGATGCTATGGTCTGAATGTTAGTTTTACCCCAAAACTCATATGTTGAAATCCTAACCCCCAAACAGATGGTATTAGGAGGTAGGGCTGTTAGGAGGTGACCAGGTCATGACGGTAGAACCTTCATGAACCCTGGAAATGGACCCTTTCCAGATACCAAATCTGCTTATGCTCTGATCTTGGACTTCCCAGCCTCTAAGACTATGAGGAATACATTTCTGTTATATATAAGCTACATAGTTTATGCTGTTTTGTTGTGGCAACCTTAATAGACTAAGACACTTGGAAACAGAGAAAATAACTGCAGGATGGTCTTGCTGTCTCATTTAGTTTAATATGAGGTAGATTCGTGTCAAAACTCATCACTTGATCTCCATAAACTCCCACTTTGATTTGTAGACCAGAGCAACACTCTAAATCTCCTGGAGTTAGATCATAACCAGAACCTAATAATCTCCAAAAATTCTAGGCATTTCTCTTTTCCTAATACTGTATAGTTATTCTATTTTCTGGGCCTAATTGGGGAATACAAATATCAGTCAGATTATATAAGACAAAGCTACTCCAGAACTTTTATTTTCTATAGTTTTGGATTCCTTAGTCCAAATAACTCCTGCAATATCATGTAAATATTATGTGAATACCTCATATTGTCCAGGATTTCACAAACCAGCTGAGCAAAGAATTAGAATTACTCTCAGATGTTTGACTAGAATGTTTAATGTAGAATTTCTGGCATGCATATTAATGCATTCAGGGTGATTCATTCTTGATCTAGCCCTTTTAATTTTAACACATATTCTCAAGATTCCATGAGGTATAAATTAGTGTTGTATTGCAGATGTTTGATGTGTAAGTCTTCTCTTATTTAACCTGAATTTGCAACTGCCTTTCAGGACATTCTGAAATCTGGCTGTGATTTTAAGTTTGGTGACAAAGAGGGGAAGAAAGTGAAATATAAGAAAAAGTGGTTTCCTTGGGAAGGCATCTCCCTTAAGTGAGGAAGAAAATGTCTTCAAGTAAGTTAAGACAGTTTTGTTGACAGAGAGGTGGCTAGCATTGGGATATGAAGCTTCAAGGTATTCAAAGTTTTCCCAAACTGCCTGATATATTCAGGGGTCTCACCAGCCCCAGAACAATGGCAGTAAATTCAACAGACATAATTTTCTGAACCTCATTGTATCAATAGATAAACATCCTTTAATCTTGGGTCATAAACCGTCTCTAGGTTTCATTCAGTATCTACAAGAGAATTTGAGGGATTTTTATTCTCTTTCTGTCCAGTAAGGTGATACACCAATATCTTACTCTGTAGTCTTTTACTTCCACAGTCTTTTTACTTTTATGTGGAAGTGGTGACTTGATTCCAGAAAAAAATTTGTCCTCAATGGGCATTTCATACTGGCTAGGCCCAGAGATGATAATTTAACTGACTGATTTATCATGACATTCAGACGTCTTTCAGATTCCAATGCTGATGGCATTCTTTTTGACTTAAGGCCCACATAGTCTGCATAGCTAATCTTAAGGTTTTAATCCTGCCATTTCTCTGAGAATGTGTTTTCTTTTACCTACTGACTAGTACTGGTTTGGATATCAGTCAGTGTTCTTGATTGTAAACCACAGAAACTGAGCTGACCAACTGAACTAGAAAAGAAATTTTTTTGAAAATACTTCATCTGCAGGCTGGAAAATCAGTCCTGGAGAGTGGGTTGGAGCTGATTGAGGTCACCTCACGCTGAAACAGTCTTGCTGTGATGCTGCCAAAGACACTGCCAACACTGTCCATTTGAGTCCTCAACCCTGCTGGACATTCTGTACAACCTCCGTACCAAGCATGATCATGGCAGACCTACCACCTGTGTATTAACCACATGACCTCACTCATGTGTTGAATATAAAAAAGTTGATCTCACAGAAGTAGAGAGTAGAATGGTGTTTACTAGGGGCTGGGGTGCTTGAGGGGGATAGGAGTTGGGGGAATTTTTGTCAAAGAATGCACAATTTCAGTTAGGTAGGAGAAATAAGTTAAAGAGATCTATTGTACAACATGGTAACTGCAATTAATAATATATTGCATTGCTTTCTTGAAAAACGCTAAGAGCATGGATATAAAGTGTTCTCACCATAAGATAATAACTATATAAAGTAATGCACATGCTCATTAGCTAGATGTAGTCATTCTGCAATGTAAATATACTTCAGAACATCACGTTGTACAAAGTAAATAGATACAATTTTACCTGTTTGAAAAACAAAACAGATGGGATGATGCTTTGTTGTTCTCTAACTTCCTTTTTCTCCAGTATGTTTACACTGTACTCTGAAGCTTCTAGGGAAGAGGAGGTTGGTTGCTCAGTTTTATCCTTTTCATGCTCCTGCCACACTGTGGCTTTGGGATCTTGTTCCTCTCTAGATCACCTTCGTGGGCCTCTAGCTTGCTGAAGATGATGTGCTTGACCTCATTGCACTATCACCACATCATCAACAACTTTCCAGTATCACTGTCTGCATTTCTGCCTCTTTTGGCCCCTCTGCTATAATCCACTCAGCCCCTCCTTCTATTACCTCCAACTATCTATCATCTCCGTTGTCCTTGAATGGCATGATACTGCATCATTGTAGCTGTTCGGTTTTCCAGAAGTTCTGCTGCTTCTGATGAGCACCTGTCTTCAGAAGTGGAAGGGAAGCGTACGTATCAACCTGGCTGGCAAAGCCATCACCCCTGAGGGACCTGACTGTTCTCCTCTCCTGCCCACAGTCCACTATGCTTTGCTGTATTTCTTCTTAGGGGTCATCAAGAGCTACTGTTATAGAAGGTTGAGGGCTCTGTAATTTCATCAGTCAATACTCAAAAAGGCTCAGGATTTCAGCTAGTCAAGTGAAGGATAAATAACTTTGGCTCTTATTAAATGTCCATATAGGCAATTGGCTACAAAGAAACTGCAGGACCGAGGACTTAGCTCCTGCTGTGTTGTGGTGAAATGGGTCCCTATATATTTATGGAGTCAGGAGCACTATTCTTTGCATTTAAAGGTAGAATGAATATGTCTATTAAATTTCCAGAAAAATAAAGTCATTAAAAAACTTTTCAAAATGCAGCTGTTTTCTAAAATGAAGCATTTATGTGCCTTTGTACCATGTAATTCCACACAGCTAAAGTTTGCATGCCTTGGAAATTAAGAGAAAAATAAGAAAACACATGTTTGCTCTTTCAAAAAAATTGTTTTCTGGAATAGTCTAAGAGAAATGTTTAGTAATTAGAGATCAAAACTTCTAAAAGAGCTAAGATTTGTGTTTATCTCTTAGTTCTCCCATACTGGGTCAGTCTTGGTCAGTTTGTTTCTCTGAATTTCAGTTTTTAATCCAACAATTGAGAGGGGGCTTGTTTTATTTTTTAATTTCCCCTCCTCAAAACAATAGCATTCTAGCTCCTTAGCTTCTAATATACACAGTGCTTCTATCTTTGTCTGAAGATCATTAAATATTCTCACTCTCACCACTTTTGTGGTTGTGGTTAAATCCCAAATGACTGGATTTCGACAGAAAGGGTTAGTATGTGTTCATGGTCCTATTTGTAATTGCAGTTGTAACTTACAAAGGAATTGAATAATAAAGTCATTCTTCAAAGGAGAATAACACCAGATGGTCAAAACCACCCTTGAGAATACCTTAGGAGGTCATCACATCAGAGCCTAACATCCTGTCTCTCAGTAAGTCCAACATGACCAGTTTTCCCTGCAGCAACAAAACATATTGAGTCCCAGATGAGGTAGTTGACTTTTGTTTAAAGGCAATGTTTTATGGAAAAATACATATCCGTTGTTAAATATAAGAGTCATACTTAGAGGGGCTAGCTAGTCATGAATAAAATGTACTTGATAACCAAGACTTTAAAAAACATTCTCACATATGTTCTGAGGTTTGCTATAATTGATTGTAGTGGCAGACTCAATAGCCTGAAATAATTAAAGGACCCTTTTCCTCATTTAGTTATTTTTAGCCAGATGTATAGAGTTTAATTTAGCCAAGAAACATGAGCTTATTTTGTGACTTCACAAACTACCAACACTGGCTTAGTTAAGACCTCACCATCACTTGACTGATTCTTGTAATAACTGCCTTTCTCTTTTTCCTTATTTTTCTCTTCTCTCTCCATTAATCACTTGCTTTCCTGTACCATAGCATTTTTCCTAAAATGGAAATCTCTTCTGTATGAAACTTTTTCAATGTCTCTTATGTCCATTGCTGTTTTTTTTCAAAGTGTGTTCTGTGGAATATTAATTAAGGAATATACTTCATAACAGATACATGATTTCACGGGTTATTTTTAAAAATAAAATTACAAAAATCTCCTATTTCCTTATAGGAGATTCAAAATTCAGATTAGTACATTAAAGGCTATGGGAAATTTGGTGTTTCTCAAGTACTTGATAATAATGTTTTAATTTTTTTTTTTTTTTTTTTTTGCCTATTAACATTCATTGCACAAAAAAAGGACATGGTGAATTACCAACTTACAGATGAAATTCAAGTTTCTGAGCGTGGAATTGCAAGGTCTTCCATGAGCTCCCCTAGATTGCCTGCACTTCTGCCAATACACTTGGGTAAGTAACAGCCCTAACCTACGCTTGGCATTCAGAAGGCCCACTGTGTCTTGGAGCATCTTCCTTGAAATTTTCCAAGTCTTCCTCCTAGAAATCCTGGAACCAGCAGTAATGAAAATACTATCTGTAGGAGCCACTTTGAGGTTAGACCCATATAGGCCTAGTCTACATTTCTTTCCTTCAAGATGCTCTACTCCACCTATGAGGTAGACCAGATACATTAAGAAGCTCTAATACTTATGCTGTGGAGTTGTCCAGACCTGTGGCTTGCCCTCGCTCCAGAATCACACCTGATGACTTAGCATAATTGCATGAAGATGAACCACCAGAAGGATGCTGATGCTTTGATTTTGAGTAACTGTTTTTATGTTGGACACAAGATGAGTTAAGGGCTGTGGGCTACTCACTGCTGACATTTGGGTTTGGGCTGCATGTGTAGACCCTAAGTGGACTCTCCTCCATCTGTGTTCTGACTGTGGTGCCTTCTTTGGTCTGTGGCACCGGAAGGTAGTGGGGCGGGTGGCAGATGTCCTTCTCTCTGTGTGACCCTCTCTGCTGGCATCCCACCCCATCCATAGGTTCCATGTCTCAGGTTAGTCAGTTCCCCAGAGATGGCTGCCTTTCTCTGATATGAGGGATTTTACAATAGCAGCATCAAAAGGCTCTTCTGGTCAATGTCCTCCCTCATTCCCAACCATGTAATGACATTCTGTTCTCCCAGGTCAATCTAAATGAAGGACAGGCATTATTTAGTGAATAGGGATACTCTTATTACTTTGCCTGGCCCCCATCTATATTTTCTTCTTGGAAAATAGTATGCAGGAATCAAGAGTACAATTTACATAGACAAATCACATACTAGGAAAGCCATGGCTACAGCCTAAAGAGTTTGAGAGAATGGGAGAAAGATGTGTTGTTCTACCATAATATTCTAAATGATAAATGTATTACTGCCAGAAAACTATCTTTCACATGTCTCTGCATATGAGTTACACTTGTAGTTGCCATCAACTAAACACAATAACAACTTTTAAAAGAATCACGGGATGCCAATATCCACAGGAGACATGAAAATGATGCAGAATTATGTGTAATGATGTAACTGCATCAAATATGTGGCATTGGGGAACTTCAAGGAGTAAGAAAGTCTGTAGTATTCAATACAAACAATTTTGAAGAGTCATGGCATTTTGGAGTTATAACAGTGAGAAATATGGAATTAGCCCTAAAACGCATTTGACAAAGAAGAATATATCACTGGGTCCATCAATTTGTAACATGGTTTTGATCAATACACTGTTCAGGAGTCCTGCAAATATGTTTGCCCACAATCCCAGCTCCTCAAAGGGTGGCATTGCTTACCCTGCTATGTTCATCTCTTGCCATTCCCATAGGTACCCTTTAATTTCTAACAACTCAAACTGTTTACTTCTTGCATTGACCCATGGTTTTCTGATAAATTCTTACCCTTTAAGACAGCTCAGGCCCCAACTTCTTACAAACACTTTCCTATTCCCCATTTTGATACGTGTCAGACTTTTAAGACTTCTGCTACGATTGGAGGGCTAATGTTTACCCTAGAAGAATCTCAGGTGGTCGCAGTCACTCCATCTGCCCTGACTCTCATCACCCCTCCCAGGGCTAAGGATATGGAAAACCATAAGAAGCATAGTTCTGACACTCTATCGGGTCTTCTTTCACAATATGAGTATTTAGGGACTGGAGAGTTTCCTGTAGATAAAAATTGTGATCGAAGCTCTCAATTTTCTCCTCTCAAAGGTCTGTGACCCTGCAGAGGTGAAGAATAATTTCCCTACCTCTCACGAACAGAAGGCGACTAGTGATTTATCATGGCTCTCACTGAAAGCAGAGCTGTCTCCAACTGTTCAAATTACAGACAGCCTGAACATGGTTATTAGGCTTCCTGCACTATGCACTATGCAACAGGAGACGAAATACAAGGGGAATGCTTATTGGCAACACAGCCATATTGGAAGCAAGTACAAGAATTCAGCCTCAAACCTGAGTTTAGGAGTCGGTCTCTCTGTTGGGATAAGAACCTTACTGTTCTTATCTGGACCTTGATTGAGAGGAAAAGTCTGACTTCAAAAGGCCTGACTTCCTGCATCACCCTAGCTGCCTGGGTCTTCTTAAGTATCACTGAGGTTAAGAAGGCAATATAATACCTCATTTTGCATGTACTGACATGAAAATCCTTCTTTCTTTTCCAGGCCCAGGTGAGCTACAATTATGAGGAGAATTTTAGATCTCTCTGGGTTACCATGAGTTACAAAATGTGCTTCCACGTTTTTTGTGTTTTGTTTTGGTTTTAATATTCTAGGCTTCATTTTGTAGCCCCAGTAAAGAATTCCCTGTTGGAGTTCCCTTCTGACACTTAGCTGGAGTAATTCTCTCCTATTCACGGCTACTTGGTCATAAGTTAGCCTTGTAAGTCCCAGACACTGTCTACCTTCCATACCCTTGTCCTAGGAAATGCTATAGTTCTCTGCAGGGATGGTTATCCTTGTGATTGTGGTTGGAAACAGCTGTGGGGATCTCACTTGGCATAAGCATTTCCTAGCCTCTGAGGATTGAAATCCTGGCACTGTATTAATGGTGTGTATAAACCATGACTCAAAGTTCTTTTCTTTGTCTTCTGACTTGGGTCTTCCTAAGAGTTTCTTCAGTTTCTGATGGAAGAAAGTTTATACCCTTGAATTATAAGCCCGTACCACAATAACAACCCAGTCCTTAGGGGTTTCCACCTCCACCAGTACAGCATAGCTATAAGTTAAAGTTATTCCAAGTAGATCTGCGATTTCCTTTTGCCACTCTAAAAGGATTCATATTTTATGAAAATTAGGATTTATAGAATTCAGATGAAAAACTACACTCCTAAATCCATCCAAGTTGCTGAGAAGTCCATAATTTTGTCTTTCTTTATGGCTGTGTAGTACTCCATTGTGTATATGTACCACATTTCTTTATCCAGTTCACTTTCGATAGGCAACAGGGTTAGTTCCATGTTTTTGCTATTGTGAATAGTGTGAAATAAACATACGTGTGCTAGTATCCTTTTTGTAGAATGATTTGAGTCCTTTCAGGTATATTCACAGAGGGAGGATAGCTGGGTCATATAGAAGGTCAATTTCTAGTTCTTTAAAAAATCACCACACTGTTTTTCACAGAAACAAAGGACTGACTATTCATGTTCTCACTTATAAGCATGTCCTGAACATTTATCACAATACTATAAGAAAAGGATCAGCAGTAGAAGGATACTGCCAGGGGAAGAAGAGAGGGGGCACGTAGCATCACTAAGCATACCTGACCATAAACCAGGGAAAGTGAGGACCAGCTGGGGGCCCAAACTTCACCTGGACACATAAACTACATATGTGTCTAATCCTGACTTGTATCCAACATCTTTACAATAAAACAAAATAAAGAAAAGAAAAGCTGCACTCCTTTCAAGATTACAATATTGTGTAATACAGTGCGGGCATCAGGCCCAAAGCTGTACATTCTCCCCACTGACTTTGCACTTATACTTCAAGAACCATTATGACTCACATCTAATTTAGCCTTCCCCCTTACCCCCTGCGTCCAGTGGTCAGGCCATCATGGTAAAAATAAGTCTGTGGCGCAGATTTGTGTTGATTTGTTATTCAGAAGCATAACTGAGAACTGTAACTAAATAATAAAATCCCAAGAAAGAATAAAATCTTAAAAGCAAAAGAAAAATAACTCTGACATCTTATGTGGTCCAGTCTATGCACAACATTGTATTAAAAAAACACAGCCTAACAACAAAATGTAATTAAAAAGAAATTCCCATATTGGTTAAGCATCATAAATGAGAACTGGTAATTCGCAGCAATATTTTCCTCCTTTGCTTTCCTCAATTCCCCACACCTTGGCACTACATGTTGCTCTCATTCTTTTATTTATTTGCTAAATAGTCTACTTCATTCTCACTTCTGTACACATTCTTCAGCCTCTTTTCCACTTCCCTCCATCTTCCCTCTTTTGGCCATTATGCTGCACCAGCAGCTGGCTCAAGTGACTGGTCACCAGGACTTCTAGTTCCTGATAAAGGTCTCAGCAGGCCATACTAAGATGACTGGAAGACTTTGTGGTTTCAGGTCCTGCATAATTTGAGTGTATCTACTCCAAGATTCAGGTGTTGAAACATAATGGACAATAAGATGGTATTAAGAGGTAACGAGGCCATGAGGGCTTCACCTTCATGAATAGGTTTAAGGCTCTTATAAGAGAGACTTCCCACAGCATTCAGTTAACTTACTCTTCTACCCATTTGCCATGTGAAGAAACTGCTTTTTTACCTTTTTCCCTTCCCACCATATGCCCTGCGATGACACAGCAAGAAGGCCCTTGCAAGATGCCAGCATTTTGGTCTCAGACTTCCCAGCCTTTGGAACTGTGAGAAGATATGTTTCTGTTATTTAAAAATCACCTCATCTAAGATATCTTGTCATGGCATCATGAACAGACTAAGTCAGACCCTAAGTATTCCCTCTCCATGGATGTAAATACTCAGAACTTTTTGAGAAATTTGACCTTTACTCACTTTAACTGGTTTTCTTATGGGCAATTCACATGCAGCACTTTTTTTGAGAATAATATTCATCACCAACACATATATCAGCCTCAAATATTAAGAGAGGAAATTGTAAGCCTCAATCTGAGATTCACCTGAAGTACAGGAGTCTGTCACTGAGTCCATGGTTTTTCCCAGAGTTCATCCTGATGCTTGCTGACTTCACAGGTTATCATGAGATTCAAAGTATTGCTTTCATAGTCCATAGGAATAATCAAGAATAATCAACAATACATGCAGAAGTATTTTTTAGAAGAAGAAGAGGAGGAGGAGGAAGAGGAGGAAAAGGAGGAGGGAGAAGAAGAAGGCAAGGAGGAGTGGGAGGAGAGGAGAAGAAAGAGGAAGAGGAAGAAAGAGCTACAATTGGAAAAACCACTTCCTGGCAGGAAGCCTACCCAGGAAGTGGAGCAGGCAGGCAGGAAGGTAATGAAAGCACACTGGGCTTAAATCTCAAAATACCTGCTGGAGAGGGACAGGAGAAAGGCAGCGGAAGCGGATCTGAAAGAGACCTGTACATCTCGTTCCATGTTCATCAAGGATGGTAAAGACAGAGAGTATATAAAAAAAGAAGAAGAAACACTGCGGAGTTGCAGCGAGGGAAAGAAGCTATTTAGAGAACATTGTCAAGAGGAGATTGGCCACGAGTGTCTGCTTCACAGGCATCAAGAGCAGCTGTTCAGCCAGAGAGATCACTAGGGAGGCTCTTATGGACAGAGACTACGTGGTTCTGTTGAGCAAACTAAAAATAAGAGAATCAACTGCTATGTATTGGGAACTGATTAAAAAGATACTTTGAATCTCTAAGAGTTCAGATAAGGAGAGTTTGAACTGAGAAGCACAAGTATAAAGTTCTGGCATGGGGAAAAGACGAACACTCTATCTGACATATTTCACTTAGGGGTATTGAATGATTAGCTTCAGTAGAGGAACTAGCCAAAGTTTTTCATTATACCACAAGAAGTAATGGGAAGAAAGCATGCAAATCACACATTCATTCGCTCATTCATACAAGTATTTACTGAGTATTTATTATCTGACAGGCATTGTGTTAGGTGCTACAATTACATCAGTGAACAAAACTCCAATCTATGGCTAGGCAGAGGAGGCAGCCACTCAGTAATTAAGTTCATATGTAATTATTTTAATAAATGGGCTTCAAAGAAGTACAGTATACAATGAATACATAAAATGAGAAACCAGAGCAATTATGAAAAAGTTCTCAAACCTAAATTGAGATAAAAAGCTGGATAAAAATTGACCACGTGAATAAAAAAGAAAAGAAAATTCCAGTCAAAGAGAAGAGAATGTGAGTAGATCCTGATCTCAGAAAAAGACTGGTGTCTACTGGAAACTGGTAATTGATCACTTAAGGTAGAGTCAGGGGAGAATGAGCAAGCAGGAGAATTGTTTCAACTAAAGTTGAAGATGCAGGCCAGAGAAGTATGGAAATATGAAGGGGGGAGGATCTAGCAATTACTGTAAGTCAAATATATATATATATGTACATATATATATTTGTTTGTTATAGTGAAGAGCAAAGGGGCAAATTTATTAAAATTTCTCAGTACCCTGAGTCTAAAGCAAAGGGAACACAGTCTACCCAGCCGCATGGCCAAGCGAGACAGCAACAGAGAGAACAATCCATGCTAAGAACCACACCCAGATGAACATAGAAAAGATGCTCAGATTGAAACAAAACAAAACGAAAACAAACATAGGGAGCTCAGACTTTCTATAGAAATAGATCTTCAAGTCACAACAACATTTGGTTTTGGGAAAGAAGGTGATAGAACCTGAATACCTGAGATACCACAAGAAAAAAGCAGGAGTACAGATAGTCAAGAAATACAAGGAAATATTTGACTAATGTTATAATTCTAGAGGGGAAGCTGGCCAATTTTCCTCCACCTAAGGTTCTTAGAAGTAGAAAGGAGAAACAAAAAACTGAGAAAAGTAGATTAATAAACCCACTTTACAAGAATCTCAAAACGCAATCATGAAATAATAATGACTATTACTCTGACCACTTACTGTATGCAAGGCATACTACCTGCATTTCCGTTTAATCCACCTAACAACTGGAAAATGAAGTACCATTATTGCTTCCCTACTACAAATAAGGAAACTGAGTCAGAGAGGTGAAGTTACTTGTCTAAGATCATTTATCTATTAAGTGGATGAGCTGGGACTTAAACTTGTTATGACTCTGAAGCTTGGTAAATAGTACTTTACTGTTGTATTTCCCAGGGAAGGAAAAAATAGTATAAAGCAGATGATAGACTGAAGAGCTTCAAGTGAGGAGTCAGAGAAGGAAGGAAAGTAAAGAAGGGTTAACAGAAAACTTGGCACATGTCATCAATTCCTCACACAAGGGTCGTAGATGATTTCTAGTTACACGGGTCAGGACACTCAGATGGATGCTTTTAGTGCTAGCATTTTTTTTTTTTAATACAAAGTTCACACATTCATGAGAGCCAATTAGTACAGGTCTTCTTTTCTAGCTTAATTACAGTGCATAAATGTGTCATCTGGAGTTAGAGATGAGAAAAAAAAAACAAACCACGTATTTCCTCAGCTATCCCATTGGGAAGGCAATGAACCCCTCTTTTCAGAAAGCTGTATTTTACATTCTTTTAGCCAGATCTCTTATCAACTGGTTGGAGAACAGACCTAAGTTTTAGGGTTTTTAAAATAGTTTCTTTCTTTCTTGTAATAATAGTTGTAAAATTTTAAGACTGTTCTTATAAGTTCAGTAAACTGAAAGGAAAAGTGTAAGTTTGGGATAATTTGATGTGTATTAGTAATGTCAAAACAACATGATAGTGACTAGAGGTAAGAGTTTGTACTTTTTCATGTACAAACTTGTTTGCAGTCGACCATTTTTTTCCCTTTTATATGTTGACATCTATTTGAGAGTAATACTAAATCTCAGGTACTAAATCCTCAGTGGCATTACAATGTGATTGCCTTTATTGATCCAAGAAAAAGAGTTTTGATACTGACTTAGCCAGCTGTTCTTTGATAGTAAATTAGAAAAAGTAAAAGCACAAACTACTTTTCTGCTCTTTAATATTCTGATCCATACTGAGCACAAAGGTGGTTGCTAACGACAGCTAAGACTTTATTTTCACAGGAATTCTGAGGACAACACACTACTCAGAATTTCTCTTATTTCTCTGTCTTTCACCATTCAGCAGATCCTTTGCATACATTTGTTCATTCACTTAGAATGCTGATGATGCACCAGCAAGCACAGTCCATAGCTGTGAGACACTAGCAGGCTAGAAGAGGAACTAATGTCTCATAATATTTCCTTTTTGTACGTTTTATGTCTTTTCCCTTTTTATTTCAGATTCAGGGAGTACAAGTATATGTTTGTTACATGGACAAATATATTGTGTAGTCGTGAGAACTGGGTCTCAGATAGCCCATTCCCCAAAGAGTAAACATTGCACCCAATAAGTAATTTCTTTTTCTTTCCTTTATTTTAAAGATGTGGAGTATAATTCAGGGTTAGGTATACAAATGTTCATTATGCAGGTACCCTTGTTGATGAGGTGTGCCCCTTCCTCCCCTGGCAGTTTGCTTCAACTGCCAAACCCATGCCCCCCTCCCCTGGCAGTTTCCCACTAATACCATTCCCTTTCTTATAGTATTATGATAATTGTTCAAGGTCCACTTATGAGTGAGAACGTATGGTACTCTGTTCTGTGTTTCTGTGGTGGATCACTGAGTATGATAGACTCTAAATCCATCCAAGTTGCTGTGAAGTCCATATGTTTGTGCTTCTTTATGGCTGCATGATATTCCATTGTGTATATGTACCACATTTTTTAATCCAGTCCAGCTTCGATGGGCCGCATGGTTGGTACCACGTATTTGCTATTGTGAATAAAGTTGCAACAAACATGCTTATCTTTTTGGTAGAAAGACTTGAGTTCCCCCAGGTATATTTCCATTAGGGGGATTGTTGGGTCATATGGAAGGTCGATTTCTAGTTCTTTCAGAAATCACCACACTGTCTTCCAAAGAGGTTGTACTAGTTTGCATTCCCACCAGTAGTGTAGAAGCATTCCTTTTCCTCCTCATGCTTGCCAGCATCTGTTTTTGTTTGTTTTATTAATGATGACCATTTTACTGGGGTTAGGTGGTATCTCAATGTGGTTTTGATTTGCATTTCTTTGATGATTAGTAAGGCTGAGCACTTTTTCATGAGTCTGTTGGCTGTCCATATATCTTCTTTTGAGAAGTGTCTATTCATGTAATAGGTAATTTCTGAACCTTGCCCTCTTTCTCTGTCTCCCTCCTTATTAGGGTCCCAAGTGTTTATTATTTTCATCTTTGTGGCCATTTAGCTCCTGCATATAAGTAAGAACATGCAGTGTTGGGATTTCTGTTTCTGAGTTAGTTCACTTAGGATGATGATCTTCAGTTTCCTACGTGTTGCTACACATAGCTCTTAATATTTCTTAAAATAATTAAACGTTTCCATAGCAAATATGCCACTGTAGTATAATGTTTCCAAATTCAATTATTAACCAAGAATGAGATATGAACTGATTGCTCCTTCAGAAACAAACATTTCTAGTAAGGTTGGTATCTTAGTCTGCTCAGGCTACCACAACAAAATGCCATAGACTGGGTGACTTAAATGATAAAAATTAATTTTTTTGCAGTTGCGAAGGCTGGAAGTGCAAGATTAAGGTTGGTATATGCTGAGGGCTCTCTGTCTGACTCGTAGACAGCCACTTTCTGGTTGTGTCCTCAATCACAGTGGGAAGGGAGAAATCTCTATCTCTTCTTCTCCCCCCCCAACTTTATTGAATTATAATTGTCAACTAAATAAAAATTGTGTAGATTCAAGGTGCAAACATATTGATTTGATAAGTGTATACATTGTGTAATGATTACTACAATCAAATTCATCAACATATGTGGGGAGTGAGGCGGTGAGTGGGTGAGGACACATAAGATAAATTCTCTTAGCTAATTTCAAGTAAATAATAAAGTATTAACTTTAGCAATCATACCGCATATTAGATTTAAGAATTTATTTATCTTGTAACTGAAAGTCTACACCTTTTGACCAAAAGGCTTTTCAATATTATTAATTTATTAATTGGTACTAATACAAACTTTGTGCTAAAAAGGACTTAAGCTCATCTGGTCTGATCTTCCCTTTTCTTCAACCAGAACGTTTCTAAAGGAGATAAGAATTTCTTGAGCCCCATGCCTCTGTGTTTTTATACTATACAAGTAGAGGTAATCATTTAATGTCTTTTAAAAGCCCTTTACTATCTGAAAAAGACCAAAATCACCTTGCAAAGTCCACCTTTTTAGAATAGAAAGTTTTAAAGTGTTTTTCAGGTATATTTCTCAATTGAATGAAGAAAAATGTGACATTAAATCTCTGTTCTTTTGCTTCACTTTCCCTTTTATGCCAAGGGACAAAAAACAGTACCGGCTAACTACTCTATTAATGGTACACTCTCCAGGAACTGCAGTCCCCACTGTGCTACCATTACAAGTAGTCAGAAAAGGTCATTGTGACTTAAAGTGAGCGCTGCAGGTAAAACAAGCTGGATTCCTGAGTCAGTGATGATTCATTCTCAGATCATTCTGCTATGCTAAGCCTAGCTGTGACTGGTATGAAAAATTCCACAGACACGCCAAGTTATTCACAATTGCTCCATGTATATTCTCCAGTCTTTAAATCTAACTAATGTTTATTAATAGTTTCTCATAAACAGGGACTTCCCCCAGCAACAAACATTTACTGAACATCATCTCTGTGACCTTGGAGATAAAAAAACAAAGGGATGCTCAATGACTTCCACAGGAATGAGGAGGAAACCCCAGGGCCCTAATCAAGCCAGGTAAGACCTCACCTCTTCTTTGACTCCACATCAACACACCCAGACGCCCACCCTTTCCCCTTCACCAATACTCACAGACTTATCATTTCTGCCTGCCTCGGTGCCATAGGACTCAGCTCATGGTGCCATTTATTTCTGCTTCAAGTCACCAAAGCATCCAAGGACTCCCAGGTTCTCCTTTAATCCTCAGATTTTTTTCCTTCTAATACTCCATACAGACCCCTCCTAGCTCATCACCCATCTTACCGCAATCCTGAAACTTTTCTGCAGTAAATTCTGAAACTCAAGATCAATCAGGAGCAAAACGCTCTATATCTTTTTATTTATTTATTATAAAGATGTGGGGTACAATTCAGGATTAGGTCCCCCTCAATATCTTAAGACTGTTCTCTGAATGTTCCCTTTGCTGTCTTGTTCTGCCTAAAAACTGGGTTACCCTAAGGCTCATTTCTTTCCTTGTAGAACTCAGGTGGTGGATCTTTTCTCTCTCAAGCGTTCTTGTCACTGGCTCCTAGGGGAGATTAGTGTACACCTTGCTCCTCATCATTGCTTCAGACCATTCTCCTTTCCTCTC
Source organism: Tarsius wallacei (assembly GCA_963574415.1). NCBI lineage: Eukaryota > Metazoa > Chordata > Mammalia > Primates > Tarsiidae > Tarsius > Tarsius wallacei. The sequence goes on along the minus strand of CAUYQG010178379.1, from coordinate 11,839 downwards.
CTCTAATTTCCCCTTTCCTGTCACACACACACAGCTTCATACCACAGCCCATTAAACTATAATACCAACTATTCCTCCTTGTGTGTTCATCTACAGACCCCCAGAGTATTGTCTCTCACTGCCTTAAGCTTTTGGCTCATGGGTCAATGAACTCTTGCCGTTTGTGTTCTCATCATCCATGTTTGGTGATTTCAATACCGATGTAGATGATCCTTTCCACGCCTTAATCTCTGAGTTCCTTGACACTCTCTATTCCAATGGATCTATCTTTCAACACTAGTTCACGCATTGACCCCCAAGGTCACACTTTTTTGACTTTGTTATTAACATAAACTACAATGCCCAGCCTCGTAGCTTTAAAGCATTTGTACTCTGAAGACTCTCTGCCCTGCCTCTCTGCTCACACACACTTATTAAATGTATTTTACATCCTCTTTCTCTTTTCCCACACTGTTGTATTGTGTTGCTTTTACAGGATTTCTAGGGTTTGTCTGAAGTCTTAGAACTCTGAGATACTCTAGGTGTTCTTCAGCTGCACATCTTCTCTGAACTCAAAAATTATACACTCATTTAGAATTTCCAGTATGTGCTTAATATGTTCATTCACACCAGAGTATGCTATTTTTAATAATACTATATTTTAAAATTAGAAAATCTCAACTTTAATTCCAACTCTAGTACTTTTCTTTATGTGAATGATGTTGTTCTCAATTTCTCTCTGTTTCCTATAAGAGGATTATATTCTCCCTACTTCTAGTAACAGACTTGGATGTGTGACTTGCTTTAGTGAATGAAATATGAACAGAGTGTTGTGTGATAAGTCCCAGCAAAAGCTTTAAGAACCATATGTGGTTCCATCATTGCTCTTTTTTCTCTGCCATAGAGAGAGAGAGAGATGATTCTTCAGGCTGGCTTGTGAAATAGAGACATGGGCTAGAGTCAAAACTAATTTACAACTGCCCTATACATGAATAAGAAATAAACACTTGTCATTGTAACCCACTGAGCTTGGGGTTCATTGTGTAGCATAATCTAATGGCGTTGGACAAGTATCAATTTTCTAATGTATACATTGAGACTAACAATAATATCTTTCTTGCTTATACAGAGACTTGTTAAGAGGATAAATGAAAAGTACATATGTAAAAAGTTTTATAAAATTCTATTTGCTAGTATCATTATTACTGGAACTGGAAATATATGAAATTTCAAAATGTGAAAGAATTTATATTTTTTATCTTTGCACAAAATCTTTCAATAGAAATAGAATATTTAAGAGTTAAGTGAGAAAAAAATGCTTTTTTCTTTCTTATTTATTAAAAAATTATGCTGCTGCTTAGACAATCAATGAAGAATATTAATGAGACATAAAAAACTGTATCCTTTAGACTTCATTCTCTCAAGATAATGCCTGCCTTGCCTCTCTGCCCACACACATTTATTAAATACATCTTACATCTCTTTCCTCACACTTTTGCCTTGTGTTGCTTTTACAGGATTTCTAAGTTGTGTCTAAAGTCTTAGAACTCTTGCTACCTTGATAGGAATCCCAAGGAGCTTGTGACAGTGGGTGTGAGTGGCAGAAGCTGCCCACTGCTGAGTTACTGTGGCTACAAGGTTAAGTGCAGAATCACATTCTGCCCCCACGTCTCTACAGAGGAAAGACATGTCGGTGGGATGAAAGGAAATGCTGCACACTGAGATCAGTGGGCTGATGTCTGTTGGGGAGGCATGCATGTCATAATGTCATTTCATTAATCTTTACCACAGTCTTACCACATATGTGTAATTATCCCCATTTTGCAAAATTGAGGCTGAGCATGGTGGAGGTTCTTGTACAAATTGGTGAAAGCCAGAATTGGTTCCACAACCCAAGGCTTTCCACTCCAAATCCCTAAGTCTTTTCCATCACATGCTTTATCTGAACACAAGTTCCAAGCCAAGTGCTCATTTCAGCCACAGCACTTAAATACCTTACCGTTTAGCATACAAATAAATTCAGCTTCAGCAAGAACCTGGATTTTGTTTTGTGCCAGGGAGTTTGAAGAACAGGCAGAGAGGGTCAGATGGTGATTATGATTCAATTCCACTTTATGGTTTTAAAATATAAAATGAAAGTGTCATCAGATATCAGACAGAGACTAAATTTGTTTACACAGCATAGGTAAATTGGGACTGATACAAAAATAGAAATGATTATAAAGATTGATCATTGAAAATAAAAATGATCATAGAAATCTCTAAGGTTGACTCTGGTAAGTAGAGAAAATAAGGCAATTATTAAGAATAGGATCAAATGGTTTCTATAATAGAATATAGTATTATTATTTTTCTCTGACAGTTTTTTTTTCTAGTTTTTATTTCACTGAGGGACATCTTTCATCTGGCCTGTGTAAACAGTAATCCTGGTCACTGTACTCAATGATTTTGGGAAATAAAGACACCTGCACCTGCTTGTGCACTTGTCTTGAAGTCACCTGAAAGATGGGTTGAGGAGGCTTTGAGCAGACCAGCATCTCTCAAGCAGAAATTCCAGAAGATAGAGTGAAAATTGTTTGGGTAAAATGTGTTTAGCTAATGTGAAAATGTGTAGGATGCATCTAACTAATATGAAAATGTCAGTTTGCCATGAGTCAACAATCCCTTTCCTCCTCTCCCCCCACTGGAAGACAACATGATTCAGGGAAAAAAGTTTTGGAGTTGGAAAGGTAGGTTCAGAGTCAGGCTCTTCCACGTGTTACCTTCCAGGTCTCAGGCAAGTCACTTAACTTGTTTTGTCCTCTTACCAGTCAGTATGTAAACAGTACTTAGAATTTTGGTATACAATAAGAACATGGAAGATGTTAGCTGCTATTATTATTTGTATATAATAACATTGCTAACATTGTAGGGGTCTAAAGAATACTAAACACATTTTAAGTAAAACAATTAACAGGAAACACAATACTGTGGATAGGCTATGTCAGTATCTATCAATTACTCAGAGATTCAGTAGACCTGAACAGGTCCTGGATTCTGTTTTAAGTTACGCAGGTGATTTTAATATATACAAGTCAGGGACCCACTAACCGAATACACGAACTGTAATAGTAAGTTTAGCTATTATTATATTTATTAAACACCTACTGTGTTCTGGGAAGACTGCTAAGTGTTAAAGAAAAAATTTTTAAACAATAAGAAATGGTGTCTGACCTCAAGAATGTATTATCTAGCCATAAGTGAAACATACATACTAAAAGATACTTAATAAAACAATAAAATAATTTGTGGGTTGTATAGATTAGACATTAAGTACTATAGAGGTTGATGAAAATTAGAGAGTTTGTCCTACTAAGATATATACAAACTGAAATGATAAATGTACCTGCCCTGAAACTGCACATTGCTTTATTATTTTACAAAAAATTTCCAACCAACCCTAGACAAACGATTAGCTTAAACGCTTCAGAAATAATTCCCCCAGTCTCTTCTATGAATAACAATTTCCGCCGGGCTCGGTGGCTCAGCCTGTAATCCTGTGCCTTGGGAGGCTGAGGTGAGTGGATTGCCTAAGCCCGCGGGTTCGAGACCCTCCTGGGCAACTTGGCGAGACCTCATCTCTACAATAAATCAAAAAAAAAATTAGCCGGGTGTGGTAGCGAGCGCCTGTAGTTCCAGCTGCTTGGAAGGCTGAGGCGGCAGGATCACTGGAGCCCAGCAGGTCGAGGCTGGGGTGGCCAGGAGCGGCCACTGCACTCCAGTCTGGGCGACAGAGTGAGACTCCAACTCAGAAATAATAATAATAATAATAATTTCCTATAAAAATTTATTCTAATTTAAAGCATATTTATTTTCATCTTACATCTTAACACTGCAAAACACCCAAGGAACCTCAACCGCTTCTCAAAGAGGATTGCAACTGGTATTTATAACTAATAAATTTTTTAGCGTTTCATATTCATCACAAGCATTTTTAACAGATGTTATTGATTCATAGTGTTATTCTAAAGAGAAAGTTATACTTGACTCATGGTCTTTCTTGACATATGACAAAATATGTCTTGTATCATTTACTTAATAAAGAAACAGGATCCTATTTAAGAACTGAGAAATACAGAATTTTAAACAAAAAATAATAAGACATTATGTCACTGGCCCTTATTCTGAGTGACCAGAACTTAATCAATAATGTTTCAGAGAAGAGAATCCTTCTTTGTATCTGCTATAATTAAAATGAAAAGCTTTTGGTCTATTCATCACTGACAAAAAAAAATGTAGCCCTTTTCTCTGGGAAACATTGCAAAAAACTGATGACCAGAGAGCTTATGTGGTCTTGAAACCCTTTTCTTTGAATTTAGATTCCAAAATCAACAGAGTTGTTATAAGCCCAAAGGAAAAGTTGAATCATGGGAAGTGAGAGTCAAAAGTCTGCACTCCCTTATCACGAGTTCATTTGAAAAGAAACAAAACCAAAAGTGTAATGAGAGAAATGGAGTCCTTGATCTGACAAGCCATTTTCTAGTATGATAGCATCTTGATTAATGATTTTTTAAAAGAGAATGGTCTTCTTTCACCAAGGAGAGATATTTTGTATACCTTTAGGAGGGACACATTTGGATCAGGGAAGGATGGAGAAACTCCCACCTCTTCAGTCAGAGGAAATGGATCAATGCTGCTTAACAATGAAGGGACAGATGCCTTTTATGGGGTGGTGCCACTTTTTGTAATAGCAATGTCTAATATGTGACCCTGTGAGGGAGTGGTAGAGAAGTGGTGGAGAAAAGGATAGTTAGAAGTGAGATCACAAACTGAAAAACCAGCTGCTGGCTGGAATGCTAATGCCACCAAAAAGAGAATAAACGTAGTAGGTTGGAATAAAAGGCTCTATTCCTACTTTTGCATGGAAACCAGCACCATCATAGTCACTTAATTTTTATCTTTTGTTTTAGATTTGACTACAAAATTTCCATATCCAGTTGTTACTCCTGCTAAATGGATATTACAAGAAACTGTATTTTGACATAGTTGTTCTCTTGTCCAAAGCCTATAATAGACAATTATTTTGTGACAGGGCTAAGGAAAAAATTTTCTTGCCCTGCATTGTAGGTCTTTTGAAACACTTGTCTTGCCCACCATATCTAAATTAGCTTTCTCTATCCTCTACTTTCTATTCACTTGCCCTTCTAATGCTTCTTTAGAGCTGTGAAATGAATATAGTAGGCCCTCATAATTTTTGACTGAATGAATGAATGACCAAGAAAGGCAGTAGTGAAGACCCAAACTATGATGAATCATTAGGAATTACTTTGAAGGAAACCCCTGCCGAGATTAATATGTTATTGATTGAATATGATAGGAAAAGCTGGTAGCACAGAATCTGTTTTCTGGTCATTATATTGAAATTGTCTCCCTTTCTAGGTTGTCTCCCCGGGGAAAAAAATGCCTACAGATGCCTCTTTATTTTCTGACTACTTCTTTTTCCTTTTTTACTCTCTAGCTCTCAAGAGTTTACAGGTGGGTTTTCCATAAAAGATCAACAACTGACTTACACAATTCTTGGCACCTGTTTCTTCATTCTCATTTCTGCATTTTTTATGTTCTCAATCTCTGCCTCATGTGTTCCATAACTCTACATACTCACTGTCCCTTTCCATATATACTATGTGGAATTCTACATTCACTAACCCAGTTAGACGTATCACATTGGATGTTCATCAGTAATTCATGAATAATACAAACATTTAGCATATCCTTTTTTTTAATTTCAGGAAATGTTTTATTTATTTTTATTTTTCTAAATTTAAAGTAAGTGCAGTCTTACTACATGCATATATTAACATTTTAGCATATCCATATACCTGATAATTCTTTTCAGTGGGGACAACTACAAATCTACTTCAGGATGTTTTTTTCTATTACAAATAAAATTTTTATTCTTTCTGATTAGAATTGGTGTCTAATTTTATATATTCATTGTACAAAATTGAGAAAAATACATTAAGGTTAAAAAAAATCACTGACTATGCTTGTACCCAATGATGAACATTGCTTTGTTGTATACCTTCCCACTCTTAATTTTTCTCTACTTTGTTTATATAAAAGGATGAGTAATTTAAAAAATAAGCTAGTGCTAATATTTCTTGTTTCCTCTCCTACCAACAGAAAAGAGAGTCAGTTTCTCTACTCCCTTCTTCCAATCCATTGTGAAAGTCAAGAGTTCCAAGTTCTTTTCTGGGAATTCAATAAATATTCCTGAAAGGAGGAGCTTGAGAGAAAAGGCAGAAACAAAGACCCAGGGGAGATTTAGATGGCAGAACAATGAGGAATGAGATTTCCAACTGGGAAATAGTTATAGGTTGTCAAATGTGTGGAGCACCACTGTGAAAAATATTTAATAGGAATATCCTGTACCTTAGGAGCTATAAAAAGATGGTAATTATTGTGGATTGACAGTTCAGTTCCTATCTCTGTCCTTTGACATCACTTAAATACAATATTACTTTTAAGTCCCTTTGAGGTAGCAAGAAGCCCAACAATGACATACCAAATTTTCTAATCCAGGGAGTGGGGGCGTGGATGACATTAAATTAGAATTAGAGAAATATAGGAATGTAACATTTCTCATAGCCTAATATTATTATCTGGAATTAATTATCTGTCTCATTGTGTGTGTGTGTGTGTGTATGTGTGTGTAATAAAGAAGCTTAAATTTATATGCCGATTTTATAACTCATTTTTTTTTTACAAATTACATATAATTATTTTTTCTTAGTTCTCAGGACTTTCAAATGTGATATTGCATTGCCATATGGTTTTCCACCATCTAGGTAGCTGCTGCATACTTTATTGCCAATTCTCCTAATGGTTGACATTTTACTAATGATAGTGCAAAATGATTGCTTTGGTTATTCCCTTGTTATAAAAATGCTGCAATGAACATCCTTTTACAAAAAAATTTTGTTCACAGTTCTCACTGTGTCTTTAGAATACATAGTAGATCCCCGGCAATGAAGTTATTGAATTGAAGAACATATAATTTTTTTAGATTTTTTAATAATTAATTCTAAATTACCCTCCAGAACACTTATAAAACTTATATCACATCAACAATGTGTGAGTGCCATGTTTTCTCTTATTTGAGAAGGGATTAAACATTTGAACCACATTACTTCTGAAGAAACTACCTCTGCTACTATCTGACAAGCCCTGACTAGCCAGGAGTGTGATAAAATAGATTAGTGCTGATTGTCCGAGTTTTCAAAAAAAATAGAATGTAATGGATTCTGAGAACTACTGCTCAATGAAATTGATGCTGATCTCTGGGGGAAAAAAATCTAGAATAGATGCATTATTAGAAAGCTTATGAGTTCTAAGACTTTGCTTTGGCAACCTTACTTAAATGACTAACTGTAGTAGCACTACAGCCAATTTAATGACATTTTTACCCTCTAATAGAAATCTGTTTAATTATGTGCCTTTGCACTGATTATGGCTATTTTTAAAATGTACCTTAATTTTCCTGGATTTGAAGATCCAGTTAACTGCTGTTTTAAGATATTTTTGAATCATACAGGGTGTTAGGCAATGACTCATTAATAAGATTGTCTACATCTCAGATAAGTCAGTCATTGGGATTTATTGGCCTGAAATAATAACATTAAGAGCAAAAATTATGGAACAACATAAAAGTACATAATTGAATGTGCTGACTTATTGACTACCTTTAAAATGATATATTAGTAATATCAAAATCTTCTCATATCCTGCATGATTGTGAGGAACTTGAAAATGAAACCCTTGTAAGTAGCTCATTAGAAGGTATGGAAGCATGCCAACTTTTTTATGTCCAGATGGGATTAATGACAACTACTTAAAGGAAAATAATTATAAAAATAAATAATGATCATGCTATCATATTAAAAGACAGAAGGTTTGAGAAAGATGATGATTCTGAGTATACAATAGAAATGTCTTTCAAAGGAATACTTGGCATTGAACTCTCAGGTTCTAAACAGCTTACAGAAGGTCTCAGTCTTAGCAAGAATTCAGCTAAGAAAAATTACTGAGCATGATCCCTTAAACAGGAAAGTGTGTCACTTTATAGTTTGTTGTAGATAATTTTCTGTCTTGAGAATTCTTATGAAAATTTATGGACTCCATCATTTCATGGAGATAATGAGATAATGGCTTCAAATCTTTCATGAGATGAAAATTTAATCAGATGTATTTCACTCTAAGAGACAAGACAAGAGGATTCTAGGACAACAAAGCAGTGGGGAAAGCATGGTTTTTAGGAATTTTCCATCCCCATAGGCAAAGCAACTAGAAAACAAAACTACAAATGTATGAATAACAAACACAACATTCCCTCTAACCCCAATGTATAAATTTGTGATCCAAATTTACCTAGAACTTCAGTGTTAGAACTTCTGAAGGAAAATGCAGAGAGATAAATGGAGTGACTTAAGAACACAGACCCTTAACTCAGGTACTCACTGAAAAGCATGGGTGCCAATTTGAAAAATCACATCAAAAGTTAGCAAGGATTTTGACCACTCCATGGTAGAGAAGCATGACAGACTTACAGTAAAGTCTAAAGAAATTTGAGCAGTCTTACTCCTGTTAACTCTTGACATTGAGCAGGGCTCTCTTCAAACATAGGGTTCAAAATTGAAGAGAAATTACTGCGAGTTGAATAAAAATGTAACAAAACTTTTCTGAGTTAAAAATAAAGAATCTATAACTACAATTATAAAGAGTATTATGTATACCTAAGAATAGCAACCTAGAACAGACAACAGCAAGGCACATTTTAGGACAGACCTAAAAGAAAAAGAAAACCTTTTAGTGTCTAGGGAAAAGAGTAAATGAAGAATAATATTGGATTAATATTGGATTTCAAAAAACAACATTTTTTCCCAGAACAAAATGGATTAATTTTTTTTTAATTTAAGGAAAGATTTTATAGCCAGCAAAACTGGCATTCCGATATACATGGCACACCTGTTATCAGCATGCAAGGATTCAGGGAAATATTGTTAACAAAGTCCCTATCTGAGGAATTAAAGAAGAAATTTTAGGAAACCAAAAGAAATAGACAAATTGAAATGAAACTGGTGGCGAGCATCAAATATATACTTACAGAATTATTACTAAGTGTAGATTAAAAGGAAAGAGAAAAGTATGTAATGGCTGTATGCTCTTACAATGCAAATGTGATATGACACAAAAAAATGAAGGAAAATGAGAAAAATCATAAAAAGCTACCATGTTCTAATCTCACTTATCCTGCTCTATTTTTTCTTTTTTTCTGTATCAATTTTAACAAATTATGTGATTTACATATTTATTGTGTTTATTATTTATTGTTTGACTCCACTGTCGAATGTGAGATTCCAGAGCAGAAGAATCTTTCTCTATAGCCCAAATATCTAGAACACTTAGAATACACTCAAAATGTGTGTTGGATAAATTGTTGAATTGTATTAACCACTAAGAAAGAAGAGTATCTATTTAAGCACTTTCAATGATCTTAACTAATATAAACACCACATGGCTAATGTAGTTTTAAAAAAAATACTATTTACAAACTCATTTGAAAGTTATTGAAAATACTTTGGACTTCAAATTATGCACTTTCTTCTAAATCCAGAGGGAACTAAGCTGTGTACATGTTTCTTAGGTGACATAAGGATATAATTTTTAAAATATTCAAATGAGTAAAATAAACTCTTAGATTATTATTGCAAAGGTTTTATAAATTACATATTATGTATACACATTATGTATACATATATGCATCTCATTACATATGTAAAACATAAGAGAATCTTGAAGAAGAATAAGAATAAAGATATTTGTCTATTCTATACTGCTTCTAGGAAATTCTTTTTAAAACACTGCTCCCTAAAGGATTACTTTTGCAAAGCAGTAAAAAAAATTGAAATCTGTATAGCTGAAAATGCCTCATTTTGGTAATTTAGTTATAAGTATATGTTGTTTTGTAAAATGTGCTCTTAGTAGAAGGATAATTTATGCACTTGAATCAAAAGAATTTATTATAGTGTTTAAAACTAGACATTTTAATAAATATGTAAAAAGAAGTTTCTCATTTCTCATTGCCCATTCAAAACAACTGAATGGTTTTTCCACATCAGCACATTTTACATTTTTTAGAAAAGACCTGTAGGGGACATCTGTCAGTTTTTTGCCCACCAAGCATCGAAACCTCTGTGCCAAATAGCTTTAATTCATCCCTTCAGATATACTCTCTGTCCTTCCCCACCTGTTGCCTGTGTTGGCAATTTTGCCCTATGGACTATGTCAACAGGTTCAAATTATTATAGTTCTGGTTAGGTTCAGTCAAAGAAGAGTCCTGGCAGGAGATCAGGAGGTAGTGGACTGAGGTGATTGTTAATTTTCCTTTTTTTTTTTTTTTTTGAGTTGGAGTCTCACTCTGTCACCCAGGCTGGAGTGCAGTGGCCACTCCCAGCCACCGCAGCCTCAACCTGCTGGGCAATCCTCCTGCCTCAGCCTTCCAAGCAGCTGGAATTACAGGCGCGCGTTACCACGCCTGGCTAATTTTTTGATTTATTGTAGAGATGAGGTCTCGCTTGCCCAGGCGGGTCTCGAACCTGTGGGCTCAGGCAATCCACTCACCTCAGCCTCCCAAGGCGCGGGATTACAGGCTGAACCACCAAGCTGGCTGTTAATTTTCCTTGACTCTCTTCCTGAAAGGTTGTCTGGAGCTTGCTGCCTTCAATCAAAGCCATTGTTCCTCAGTCAGTGCTCTTTTCAAGAGTGCTGACTCTATCAAAATAGCTGTAGTGAAATTGTATTTTATTGGTTAAACCTGCATTTACTAGTGTTATTTAATTTTCATTCCCAGTGACATCGACCATAATTTCATTCTCCTGTCCCTTTGTTCAATTTTCTATTGAATTATTAGACTGTAGAGCTTCCTTAAAAATTAAGAATAACAATCCTTTTTAGTTTTATTCATTGAAAATAGTATCTTGGCTTCTGGGTCAAGATGGCGACGACACAGGCGGAACTGTGAGATTCTCCGAATGTGAGTTCCCCAAAAAGACTCTTGCTTCCCTTCCCCCACCCACTCATCCATAGCCAGACGCACAGTCTGAGGCCCAGGGTCCCTCGGTCCCACGCAGGGCTGGCTATTGTATCCCTGGTTGCTCCCCCGCTGGTAGGAAATCTCAGGTCTCAGCTCCCTCCCTGGTTAAAACATACCCAGACACAGCCTCCAATCACCGGGGAGGCTCTGGCTACTCACCCAACAGAGAAGCTGATTCCATCTCTGACTGAAATACGCTGGGAACAGGCCAGGGCCACTTTTGCCGGAGCTTGGGAGCAGAGCTCTAACCCGGGACAGAGCACCAGCTGTGTGCCTCGGACTCAAAGAGCGGAGAGGAAGGATCCGTGAGGGTGAAACTATCACGCCGGCCATTCCTCCAGGCAGAGACGTGCGTTGCCCTGCCCACCTACAAGCAGGCTCCACCTCGGTTCCCAAGGAAATGTCACTAAACAAAGACAAAGCCACTCCTCTGGGAACTAAGTAACAACCATCTCAGATTACAGCTCAGAAAAAGAAACCCAAGGCTCAGTAAACGGAGCTCTCCACATTGAAAATAAGGGGAGAGGCTAAAGAGCAGAGATGAACAGATTTTAGACACTCAGGAAAGACCCCAGAAGACATGAATTTTTTTTTCTTTTTTTTTTATCTTTTTTTTGGTTTGCCTTTGTATACTTACAGTACTCTTTAGGGAATTGTCTTTACTCACTTCTCTCTGGCCTTGTGTCTCTTTTTCACCTCTTAGTTAGTATGGCTGTCCTCCCTTTCACT
>CAUYQG010178376.1:0-12240 GCA_963574415.1 Tarsius wallacei | reverse complement strand
AACTGAGGATGAGATCTTTCTTGTTAAGGCAGAACTTACAAGTGAACAAGGCAGATGATCAATGGAGGCATTCTGTGTTACGTGACCTGAGGAAAAGCCGGTGACAGGATGGGAAGTGGGGAGGGGGCTTCTCTTTAGATGGAGAGGCCACGTGGCAGCAAGGCCCCAAAGGAGGGCGTCCAGGCAGACCCTCACTGACACTTGTCAGGCCTCCCTCTGGCTGGGGGGCTGACTGGAGGCCACTGTGATAGTCCGGACCAGCACCGTCCAGTAGAACTTCATATAGTGGTGGAATGTTCCAGATCTGTGTTGTCCAATATGGCAGCCAGCAGACACTCACGGCTGCTGGGCACTTGGAGAGTGACTGGCATAACCGAGGTGCTGAGTGTCAAGTCTTATCTCATTCTAGCCACGCTGAATGTAAATAGCCATGTGGCTAGTGACTGCAGGGCACGTCCGGATGGTGACCTGGGTACAGGCAGCCTAGGTGGATGGCCGGAGCCTGTGTTGTGGGGCAGGGCTGATCCCCTGATGGACTGGTGATAGGAATGGAGAGTAGCTTTCTCACTGGGCAGACCCGGGAATCATGGAATCTGGGTTTGGACTCTGCCTGGGTTGTTTGGTGATGCTGACCCTGCAGGCATGGTCAGAGTCCACAACCTCGTCAAGGCTCCATTTATTAAGAACAGGGTGACTGTCCTGCTGGCCTCTCAGGGGCACCTTGAAGAAACAATTGCAAGGGGGGGGCGAGACCGTGTGTGGTTCAGATCCAGTAAATACTCAGTGAGCGCCCAGTGGCAAGAGCCTGCATCGCGGTCAGCAGTTGTCCACTTGCCCATCGCTGCCTCCTGGTGTTCTCCGTGACCTGGATGGGGCACTGGGATCTGTGTCCATGTCTGGGGTGGGCCGTGACCTGAGGCCCCTCCCCAACACCCCCCGGGGCTCCCGTTCCAGCACAACCTTGCGGGAGGCTTTGCTGGCTTCTACCAGGAGGTCGTGGAACTTCCCCTCAGCTCCCCTCGCAGCCTGTCTGCAGTCCCACGGGCGGGTATAGCATGGCCACAATAGACACACACCGTGAACTCAAGGCTGGGCTCACCTGCCAGCGCAGCAGGCCCTAAGCCCTGGGAATCCCACAGCTTCTTGGCCTGCAACAGGTGTGGGCTCCCAGGGACTTCACAGTCACCGCACACTGGCCCTGCCTGCCTGGGATGCTCCCCTGTGAGCTGGTCCCAGAGACCTGCCTGAATTCCTGGCACCTGACAACCCCAGGACGCAGGGAAAGTTGAGAGCAAACAGTGCATCTCACCAGAGAAAGAGGACACCTTCAGTGATGAAAAGGTGCTTCCAAGGAAAAATGCTGTGGCCCAGGCTGGGTGGGGGAGAGCAGGGGTCGGGGCTCCCAAGAATCTGCCCACCTCGTGCTATGGTCTTTCACGCCTTGGGTGGGGGGCAGGCAGGAAGCAATCCCACTGCAGGGAGGTGGGCATCTGAGCCCTCCCCTCCAGCCTCTGCGCAGCTGCTGCCTGACCAGGGTGGCCCTGCCCACTGGGCTGTCCCTGGCATTCTTGGTGAACATTCCATCTCCCTTCTGCAGAACCTGCCATCCAGGCCACCCATGTTGCTCACAGCAGAGCCGGGTCTAGTTGCCACTTTGCGGGTGGGCACTTGGGGGAGGAACTGGGAGAGGGTCTGGGAAGGGCCTCAGGCCAGGTGTGGACAAGTGGGACAGGCCAGAGCACACCAGCCTCTGTCACACCGTCTCTCCCATGTCCTCTACTTGGCTCCAGGGAGTGCCTCAGCAAGGGGCCTGGGTGGAGCGGCAAGCATGAGCTGGCAGAGGTGGGTGCCTGGGTTGGGTGGACATGTATTGTGACCGCACAGAGCAAGCCTCTCTGTGTCCTGATCTCTGCTTGATGGAGAAACCAAAGGGGGACCAGAATGGAGGGTGGAGCCAGAGCCAGGGGTGGAGCCAGAGTGAAGAGGCGGGGCCAGGGTGAAGGGGTGGGGCCAGGGTGAAGGGGTGGGTCCAGAGACAGAAGGTAGCCAAGGTGAAGGGCGGAGCCAGGATGAAGTGGAGGGGTCAGAGCCATGGGCAGGGCTAGGGTGAGGAGGCGGGACCAGATCAAAGGGGTGGGACTAGGAAAAGGGGTGGGGCCAGGGCTCCCGTCCAAGAGGGTTCTCCCCCAGGCAGGATCTGCCAGCCTTTCCATGCCCGCCTCTCTCACCACCTCCAGGCTGCATCCCCAGCCTCAGGAATGGTGGAGCAAGTGATGACTGGGGGTCCCCGCCCCGTGAGAGGCTGATGGGTGAGGGGAGGAACACTGATGCACAGCAGATGAGGAAACCCTGATGGGGAATGTGTTGGTGGTGGTATCACCACACCCTAGCAGGCTTCCTGGAGGAGGCAGCATCTGGGGAGAGGTGAAAGACTGAGCAGGAGCTGGCAGGTGAGGCAGAAGTCAAGAAGGAGCTGGTCCAGTTCTCAGAGCCTGAGGAGAGGGACACTTCTCAAGTCCAGGAGCTACCTGGGCTGTTTGGATCATCTGCTCCAACTCCCAAATCCAGAGGGGACCGAGGAACTGTAGAGGGGGTGAGACCTGCCCTGTCCCAGCAACAGCAGGTGTCAGGGGCATGCAAGTGCATCCCAATAACCTGCAGTGTCTGGGCTTCTGCAGTTGGGCTGTCACTGGTGGAAGCCATGATATCAGAAGGCATCAGGGATATTGACCCTCAGCTGCGTGGGTCCCTGCCGCTGCTTTTGTCTGTGAGTCCCATGGGCGTGACGTCAGACTGCAGCCAGGTGGGGCGACCCAGACAGGGGACTCTCGACTGCCTCCCTTGGGCTGGCCTCACTTCTGAAGCCCCAGAGGCAGATGCCCACCAGATGTGACTGCTTCAAGGACTCTGTTCATCAGGGCGTGTCCCCAGTCTCCTGAGTGTCTGCAGCTCCAGGCAGCCGTGGGTGGACAGCCGGAGCACCTGCGACTGTTGCTCACGGAAGGGCCTCGCCCTCCCACCCAGGTCGGTTTCCTGAGGCCATCCCTGCCGCTCTGGTTACTGTGAGTGAGCGGTGACTCTGGCCTTGCGGACCTTGGGCCTGCCTACATGGGCCCCATGCGCGTGTTGGCTGTGGCGGCTGACCTTTCCTCGTGAGCACAGTCATGCGGCCGGAGCCAGAGGCCACCGAGTCTCCTCTGTGTCTCCCGAGCTGTCCCCCACCAGAGCCCCATGCTGGCCTCTCCCCAGCCCTGTGACCTGGAGCCGGCCCAGGGGCCCATCCTGTGTCTCAGTTTACCCTTTCAGACCAGGAATGGCAAACTATTTTCAAGTGGTTGAGAGTTGCTTTGGCCGTGTGTAGGACCCCAGACCCTTTTAAGATGAAATCGGGCACAAGGGGCACACAGAGCGGATGGGCCATGACGAGATGGCCACAGACACCCTGCTGCTATCCCCAGTGGTGGAGCCTGGCCTTCTGGAAACAGGAGGGTCTGGGCGGGGCGTGTGCCGTGTTTGTTCCGAGAAGTCTGCAGCTTTTCACGGTCACTCTGGAGACCTGGATCCATCCCGACGTGGAAAATTGAGTATTTTTCTCTGAAAGTTCCAATTTGGGTGCTGGCAAGCGGCCCCTGGGCGTCTAGGAAGTTGGAACGCGGAAAGCCCACAACGTCCAGCAGAAACCCACGCCCGGGCCAGCTCCTGTGTTTCTAATGTAAAAATCAGCTGAGCGCATTAAAAGGCGTTTTGGAGGGAGCAGCCTGTGTGTGTTATTCTAACGCTCTGGGCTTTCCTTGGGTGAGGTGTCCCTGCTCGAAGCACATAACCCTCCCAGCACCCTGATTCCAGCCCAGACGTTACTGGAAATGCTTTGCCACAAAAATCCACGGGAGCCGATTACTTTAAGAAAATAAACGGTGAACAAGGAAAATAATACCCTAATACACAACCTCAAACCCCAGCAGGGATGTGTCCCGAGAGAGAATCAGCATCTTAGCACTGCCCGATCTGGCTCCTGCTTGCTTGAAGTGGTATCTCGGGCCCCCGAGGGAAGGGTGACCTCCCAGGAGGCTTCCCAGGAGTGTGGGGCACTCGCCAGGACCCTGCCCAGAAACTATCTCTCAGCGAGGCTCCCCATTTGGCAGTATTATGAGAAGGCCGTGTTTTTTAGAATTCGAGTCCCAAATGCAAACATTATTAAAAGCCTCCCATCAACCTCCTAGTTTTTTTTTTAACATTCAACTTAATGGGCTCAGCTCCAACATGGCAATCTTGAAAGGCCTTAGAGTGATGCTAGAATCCTCCATAAAAATAAGCATAAGCAAAGAAATGTCCAGAGCATCCCCACACGTAACACCAGCACAGACCGGGCACGGGTGAGGCACATCTCCCAACCCTCGCGCCTGGCTGTCCCCGTGGGCTGACGAGGTGTCAGAGACGCGCTGGCTCCTCAGATGTTTTCTACGGGGAGGAAACGAGGTTTTCTGAGCAGCCGTGGTGGGGAGAGTGCTGTGTGCAGGGACTTGCATGGGCCAGAAAAAATGATGGATTTAACACAGATCTGGAAAGAAATCCTAAAAACCAAGGAGTCTGCAGGGAGGCCAGCCTGGGCAATGTTCCGAGAGGGAGTGGAGGACTGGGGAGCAGTGGAGGGTTCCAGGGGGAGGGCGGGCCCAGCCCATGACAGATGTGAAGCAGGACCCTGAGTCCGCCCCCACCATGGTGCCAGAAAGTCGCCCGGTCCTGCAGCCCCCGGAGAGCTGCCGTTCTGGGTCAGGGCAGGAGGCGCCGCACAGCCCGAGGTGTGCCGTGATCAGACACGGTGCTGGGCAGCGGCTTTAGGAAAAGTTGAGGCGTGCCTGGTGACACCCAGCAGTTGCACCGAGGTGGGTGTTGTTTTTCTTCAAGGGCAGCGCTGGAGACTGCAAGCCCAGGACCCGCTGTGGTCCCAGCTGTGTCTTGACCGCACACGTGAAACCCCGCAGGAAAGAAACGGCCCCCTCCCTGGAGCCCAGAAGGTTCTGCCAGTTCCACCTCCCTGGATGTGGCCTGGGTGAACTGGAGGGGCGGCCGCTCCCTGAGAGGAGTGCTCGGGACCCCGGGGGAGGGACGGGGAACTGTCCCTTCACCCCCCCACCACCGTGTCCTCTGCCTGGCCCTAGGTTCAAGACCCCCGGCTGGACAAGGCATGGCCAGGATGAGCTGGGATAGGGAGCAAGTCTGGCGCCCCCCACCCCTTACCCATTTCATGTATTTATTTTCACCCCCAAACACTTCAGGTGTATTTTCTAAGAACAGGGATCGTCCCTTCCCGGCCATAGCTGCTTCTGAAGTGGACAGCTGACGTTATTACACAATTGCTTTGAAATCGACAGCCCTGGTTTCAATCCTGTCCATTCGCCCAATCATGCTCTTACAGCAAAAAACTTTTGTTTCTGGTCCAATCCAGGAGCAGAACTGCGCTGGTCACAACTCGAGTTCCCTTTACCCTTCTGTCTCTCTCTCATTCCTTTTTTTTTTTTTGAGTTGAGGTATCACTCTGTCGCCCAGGCTGGAGGGCAGTGGCATGATCACAGCTACCATAACCTTGTCCTCCTGGGCTCAGGCAATCTTCCTGTCTCAGCTTCCTGAGTAGCTGGGATGACAGGCATGTGCCACTATGCCTGGCTAATTTTTAAAAATTTTTTTTATAGAGACGAGTTCTTGTACTGCCCAGACTGGTCTCAACCTCCTGGGCTCAAGCAATCTTCCTGACTCAGCCTCCCAAATTGCTGGGACTACAGGTGTGAGCCACTGCACCTGGCCTCTGTCTTTCTCTGTGAACCTCCCCAGCATTGGAGGGGATGTGGTTTTGTGGGGCGTCCCTCCATTTGCAGCCAGCTCTGCTCCTGGCGATGCAATCCCAGTTGACATCTCAGGCAGGAGCAGCAGGAGGTGGGCTGTGCCTCCCTGCCCCTCACTGTGCCAGCCACATTGACCACCTAGGCATCCCCCTGCAAAGGAATGAGCCGTGCTGTGTTCCTGCAGCAGCTATTACAACGGACCACAAACGGGGGAGCTAAAATGATAGAAACTTACTCCCTCACAGGTCCTGGTGGCCCCCAGCCTCCTTGGCTCACGACCACTCACTCCAGTCTCTGCCAGCAGGGCCACTTCCCCTCCCCCTCTTCCATCTGAGGTCTCCCACCAGCCCCTTGAGTGCGGGTGGGCCTGACTGCTGTCGGGCCTGGATGGTCCAGCCACGTCCCCCGTCACATCCAGGTAAAGCCACACTCAGGCTCTGGGCTTGGTGTCTTTGAGGCCATCAGCCTTAGTTAATTCACAGGTTCTTTGGGAGCTGCTTTGAGGACATGATGTGACCTTCCAACCCTGTCCTTTCTCCCCACATGTCAGGGGGCGCTTGACGTCCTTCTCCCTATCTGCAGATGCTTTCGTGTATATACCCGCGTCAGGATGGACTCGAGTTCTTGGTTTTCCTGAATGCGTTATAGTCTGTGACCACCACTGTGCCCCAGTTTTGTCCAGAGGGATCCTCTGTCAACAGTGCCAGGGTCCTTTGCCTTTGCCTTGGGGTATCCCAAGCTCATCTGCACACTCCCTGATACCCCTGCAATCGGGCACTTCCCTCCAGAAGCCTCCTCTGTGGCAAAAGGTGTCCAGAAGGGAAGATATGGGTGCTCTGCACTCAGTGCTCCGGGTGTGTCTCTGCTTCCGGGCTTCTTGGGCTTTCAGTGAGGAGAAGGAGAGAGGGAGGAAGGGAGGGAGGGAGGAGGGAAAGAGGGAGGAAGGGGAAAACACAGACCAGACAGAACAAGACAAGACGAGACACATAGCCGTGTCTGTGAGCTCTGTGTAGCGCACACACACACACACACACACACGTATGTTAACACACGTGCCCACGGTCACACGTCTGTGTGACTCTCCAACTCTAGCCCCGAGCCTGGTCCCTCCTGCCCCCACTCCCCAGCTGCCACTGTTCTGGTTTCCCCGTCCTCAGTGTGTTTATGGATTTGTTCAGTCCTAGAATATCAGAAGATAGAACCAGAGTTGCTAACCCGACAGTGGTTTTCTCTTATTCCTTTTTGTCTTTAATCACGAGCTGCTCGGGAACTCACCCTCCCAGCCTCCTCCCTGGAACCGCCGAGGGGCTTTCATTTCTATCTGCAGCTCATGAGAGTCACTTTGCCCCCTGTGTTCCCTTTCGACTATGTCAGATATTAATGTTTCCACAAACCAAAACCCTACATGCACGTATGCTTGGAGAAAAGCCATCTCCCGCCTCACGGGCTCTCGCCTACTGTGGATAAACAGCCTTGTCAGTTTCTGGATGAGTCTTCCTG
This sequence comes from Tarsius wallacei, assembly GCA_963574415.1. Classification (NCBI taxonomy): domain Eukaryota; kingdom Metazoa; phylum Chordata; class Mammalia; order Primates; family Tarsiidae; genus Tarsius; species Tarsius wallacei. Next base: position 4,900 of record CAUYQG010178376.1, on the reverse strand, counting down.
TGTTTCTTTTCGCAAAAATAAGCGTATTTTTTTCTTATCTCTACCCACCCTTTTTAAACTTAACAACATATCCTGGAAATTACAGGAGTTCGTAGCAGACTCTTCCTCATTTTTCACAGCTGCCTAGTACTCCGCCGTGTGATGTCCCTCTGTGCACTCAGCCTCTTTCTGGCTGTGAGCCTTTCGGTTGTTTCCTACACTTTGCCATTGCAAGCAGCGTGACAGTGGATGACTGTGCCTCGGTATTTTCATGCTATCGGAAATGTCTGTTCAGAGTAAGTTTTCATAGTGAGATGACTTCGCACACAGCATGTCAGTTGGGGCCAAATCTTCCTCCGTGAGAGTTGTACAAATGTGCATTGCCACCAGCAAGTGCGGGAGTGCCCGTCTCCCTGACGCCTTCCTGACAGAAGGTGCCGGCAGCGCGGTTTCCAACTTGCCGCCATCTGGGAGGTGAGGATGAGACCACCCAGGGTTGCGATTTGCGTTTCTGGGACTCGTGAACAACTTTTAATATGCGTAAGGGTCATTCAAAAAATATTTTTGGTGAATTACCTCTTCACGTCTTTTGCTCAGTTTCCTATTGGGTCTTGGTCACTTTCTCCCTCAATTTTTGATAGTTCTCTCTATATTAGGGTATTCTTTCTTTATTTTTGATGTATGTTATGTCTTTCCCAATTTGTCACTTGTCCTTTGGGTTTTCTTCATAGTATTGTTTTGGGTTTTTTTTTTAACCACAGGAAAGTTGTTGTGTTTTTAAATTGTCAACTGTATTCATCTTCTCTCATATTGTCTTGGATGTTGAGTGTTAGAAAGCTCTTCTGATGTTTTCTTGCAGTATTTTTATGGTTTGATTTTTTTACGTATAAATCTCTAATCCAGCTGGAGCTTATTTTTTTCTGTATAACATGAGGCGTGGATCTAGTTTTATCTTTTCCTAACTGGCTAGCCAGCTGTCCTATTTCACTGTTTGTTAAAAACCTCGTCTTTGCCCCAAGGACTCAAACGCCCCTTTCATCATCAGCTAAATACTCGCACTTCTCTGGTTCTCTGTCCAAGCTTCCGATTTCTTTTCACTGTTCTGTTTTGCCATGTGTCAGGACCACATTGTTTTCAGTATAGAGCCTTATGGTGTGTTTGAATGCCTGGTGGGACCAGTCCTCATCCTCTCGTCCTCTGTGTCCCATAGATTTCGTTCTTGGTATCTTACCCAATGCTCACTCATGTGGACTTTACTATCACCTTAGCCCTGTGGAAAGCTGTTTGCATTGGGGGTGAGTTGCCTCAATGGTACGAAATGACTTTGGGAGAACTGACCCCTCCCGACGTGGAGTGTCCTGACCAGGAATGGAGGCACGCTGACATCTGTTCCATCTATTTTCATGTCTCTCAGGAGTACTCTAAAGTTTCCTCCAATGGCCTGCCCCTACCCCTACTCCTGTTACGGTTGTCCCTAAATGCACTTGTCTGACCGACAGCCTTTCCACCGTGGCTTTACCTGACGTCTCACCAGGTTCTTGTGCTTGGGTATAGAGGCATGTGGGTTTCTGTGTGTTCCTTGAACAATCTGCTCCCTCCATCAGTCTGGCCCTTCAGAGAAGCAGAATCACTAGAAGGTAAGCGTTCAGGGACTTATCTCAGGGAAGTGCTCTTGTACAATTTAGGAATCAGTTAAGTAGCCTCTGTGAGGCCATCATCTCCACATTTCCTCCCGAGCCTTGAGGGTTCCAGGGTAGGTCGTCAGGAAGGGAACTGGATAAAAAGTGGGCATCACACGTGCCTGTTCTTTGTGTGTCCAGTAATTTCTTATTTTATTCTGAAAATTGTTACTGAAACACAGTATAGACGATGGATTCTGTAATGTTTCACTGGTATGTGTTGACTTCTTGGTGTGTTTTATCAATTTTCTTATCTGAGCAGATGATCATTCCTCGGGTGCTGGACAAGGATCCAAGGATCTGGACAGAGTTTACATGTAGAATTGTGGGTTCTCACTCTCTGTATGAATCTTTTCCTAAATTTCTCCTTTGGTTGTTGTTGTTGTTGTTGTTGCTGTTGCTTTGAGGTGGGATCTCACTCTGTCGCCCAGGCTGGAGTGCAGTGGCACGATCACGGCTCCCCGCAACCTTGACCTCTTGGTCTCAGGCAATCCTTACATCTCAACCTCCAAAGTAGCTGGGACTATAGGCACACACCACCACACCCAGCTAATTATTTTATTGTTTTGTAGCAACAAGGTCTTGCTACATTGTCCAGGCTGGTCTCAAACTCCTTTTTCTTCTTTTTTTCATTCCTGATCTCTCCTCCTTCTAACAGGCACCAATTACGGCCTGTTAAGCGTTCAACCATGTCCCATTTGTCTCTCACACATTTTTTCCTATATTTTAAATTTGGTATGCTCTAGTAACTTGTTTTCCAGTTTACAAATTCTACCTTCTACTTTGTCTAATTTGTATTCTTCTCTACAGATATTGTATTTTTTTCTTCAGAAAATTCTATAATTCCCTCTGGTGAATTTTTCCTACATTTTCTCAAAACTATTCATTATAATTATTTTAAAGTTCTTCACCATTAAATCTGTTACGTGGATCATCTCTGGATCTGTTTCTAAATCCGTATTTCCTCTTGGTTTTTGGTCATGTGGTCCTGCCTTTTGTCATGACATGTAACTTTTTGTTGGATACTGAACACTGGAAATAAAGTGCATTGCGAGGTTCCCCGTGATGCTAGCCTCTGCTACAGAGGGTTGCCCGTCCCTGTGCTGAGGTGATAGAGGAGCAACTCCACTGTAACCCCAGAATCCCCATGGGACCCAAGCGGTTAGCTGGTCAGGTCCTTCAGGCCCCCAAGTCTCCACAAGCTCAGCTGTTTCTCTGCCCCCTCTGCAGTGGTCCTGTGTGGGTCTAAGTGGGATTCTCAGCCTCTTACTTGGACCCAGGATTGGCAGCTGTCCTGGAGTGAAAGGTTCCGCAGGGGTCAGCCTGCCGTCCTGGTCATCTGTCCTCCTCCTCCGGGTCTCCACCTCAGCAGGAATCAGCCTGTCTCCTAGTCTTCCTCTCCTCCTCCTCCTCCTCCCCCTCCTCTGAGTCTCCACCTTGGCAGGGGTCAGCCGCCCTCTCACTCCTCCTGTCTTCCTCCCTCAGTCCCCACCTGGCAGCTTGCGTGCCTCCCATGGATGGGTCCTTGTCTGGTGGGCTTTCTCCAGCTGCTCTCTGTGATAGTGAAGCACCTGCTGGCTCTCGCCCACCTAGACCCGCTGCTGGGATTCTGGTGGGGCAGCTCTGCAGGCTCCCTCTGGGGGCACATCCTCCAGCAAGTAGGAGGACAACCACAATGTGACCCGTGTCGTCCACCCCACTGCAAAACTTGGGAAATTGCTGATAAGAGGGAGGAAGGGTGCAGAGCTCAGCTCTGTGGGATAATTCGGGGATGATGGAGTGGCTTCCCGTTAGAGAGCAGTGGTGGCGGCTGACGGGTCCCATGAGGTGTTCTGGAGGTGGAGGGCAGCAGGGGGAGAGAATACCATGTGACCCATGGTGGGACATGGGGAGCTGGTCATCTCGCCCAGCACTGCCTGACTCCCAGAGCAAGTGAGTCGAGTCACGTGACCCCCCCCCCCCCCCCACTGAAGCCTCATAGCAGTGGCAAGGTCCTCGTTCTCAGGGTCCCATTTCACAACTGAGGAAACTGAGGCAGAGGGAGGTCATGTTGTCTGTCATGGTCACATGACTGTATGCAGCAGGGCCAGCATGGGAATCCCAGTCTGCTGGCTCCAGGCCTGAACCTTGGACCTACACAGCACAGCCCTTGGTGTGCCACAGGGCCACCCATATCCCGTGAGCCACCTCCCCCCACCACCACCGGAATCCTCCCCAGCCTGGCTTTAAGCCGGCTTGTGGTTCTTTCCTGGTGCTTTGACTCCAGCTCCCTGGACCCATCACACCAACATTAACAGGCTCTACCTGGGCACCTCCCTTGCCCACCCATAGCCCCCACCAGCCCCGCGGTGCCCATTCTGCACCCTAAGTGGCCGAGAGGCGGAATCCGCCAGAACATGGATGGAGGTGTCCATCTGGGACTCAGTTCGAGGCCCACAGCCAGCTATCCTCCACCCTGCCTGGTGAACCCCAGATGATGACTCGGTCCAGGAGCCATCTTGCACACCCATAACGGAGCAGGATTCGAGTCAGAGAGCCGAGGACAGCAGGCGAGGACAGACCGGGCTGGCCAAGCCTCCGAGGTCCTCTGGGGTTGGCCAGTGGCCCCTCCCCGGATCTGTAAAGCAGCTTCCCACGGCGTGCAGGGCTCCTGGGAGACCACGGAAGGAAGTGCTGTAGGCTTGTAATACACACTCCGAGAGCTGTTATCATGCCGGCCACCGCACCTCCCCCGCTCCAACTGAGGCCTTGCCGGTCACAGGGACATCTCTCCCAGGGAGGCGCGAGGCCAGGACACTGGCTTGTGAGAGAGCAGGCTGTGCAGTCTCCCAGAGCCAGGGCCTTCCGTGAGCTTGTTCCGGACTGTGACAGGGAAGGGCAAGAGGCTTCCACTCCAGCTGCAGGCTGGTGTTCAGCAGTGCATCCCTGGCCTGTCCCCTCTGAGTTCACTAGAGCCCCACTGTCCCCTTCCCAAGGCTGCCGTAACAAAGGACCACAGCAAACAGCAGAAATGCACCCTCACTTCCAGGCCAGAGTCTTGATTCGGGTGTGGGCAGGGCGGGCTCCTTCTGGCTGGTGACTGTGGCATGCCTTGGTTTGTATTCTCCAACCTCTGCCTCTGTTGTCCATGGTCTTCTCTTCCAAGGACACTTGTTGTTAGGGTACAGACGGACAGGGAGAGGGAAAATGGAGAGGCGCAGGGTCGTCAGGAAGGGAACTGGATAAAAAGTGGGCATCACACG